>VYZV01030704.1:11095-55218 GCA_013401275.1 Pandion haliaetus | reverse complement strand
GTCTTGCAAAGGAGTCCTCAGAAGTCCTCATTCTATAATGACTCCTGTGGAAAAGGCCTTCTTCCTAAAGAGAAGGCAGTTTTAGGAGCTCATAAGATCATTCTAGATCTTTTAACAGGACAGAGCAACCTCAGAATTTCACCTTGAATGCTTTGTTTCCCTATGCTGCATACCAGAGTGATTTAATGTCATCTCTCAGACTTTTGTGATGTTTTTGTTTGGCCCACAGCGGCTGGAATCAAATCATTGACTATTGCACCTCAGCTTATTTTAAAACAGAACTAATTCCAAGCCCTCTGAATCACTAAAGAAAGTTTAGAAATTTGAACTCTGCCTTTTCCAAAATGCAGAAGGCAAATAAAAAGAATTTCAAATGTATTGCTTTTTAAGTCTCATGAATTTTGAGTCAAACTTCTGATTTTTGCCAATGCTTGGACTTGGCAATACTATCTAGCCTAGCAATTTTACAGTTATGGCTGCATCACAGCGCAGCTGAGATAAGGAAAGATTAGCCCTCCCTCAGATTTGCCAGTGTAACTGCATGTGTAGCTGCCCTCTAATTCCTCTCCTGTCAAAATGATAGGGAGTAGGGCCTTTTCAAACGCAGCTGATTTTGACTAATGTAGGTTAGGGAGGAATACACAAAAAAAATTTATGCAAGGGACTGAAGTAGTGGTAACTTCTGTTGTGGGAGCTATGGCAAACAGATGGAGGACAGGCAGAGGTGGTAATCTATTCAGCCAGCTCAACTATGTTCAGAACAAGATCTTGAAGACCACCAACTTAAATTAAGACAGAGAACACTGGGAGAATAAAAGAAATTATTTTAATATTAGGCCAGGTAGCTATGCTATAGACAACCTCTTACATAACAAATTTTGTCATAACTTGAGGCATGACTTTAAAAATTGTATGTAGTCATATTCAATTATTGTTATATTACAGCATCAGGAACTACTGTTGCAGTTACAGACTAACATCTTTAAAAGTATTTTTATGCTTTCAGCTGTCACAAACAATGCAAAGATTATTCTAGAAGGTATGCCCACTCAATATTTCTTTTTCAGACACTAAGCATAGTTAATATTAATTTAACATTAAAGACACATTTCACAATGGGATTCTCTGTTGTGACTTAAAAAAGAATTTGTAAACATGTATGTGAGCAAAACTGATCTTATAAATGTAAATTACAAGGAAAAATGTTCACCCAAATTTTCAAACTATTGTCTTTCAGCAGAGATCCACACATCACCTGGCAGCAAGAACGAGCATAGCCAAGAGTCATGTATAAATATGACTTTTTTTCAATATACCTGGCTTCTTCAACATCCTTATTATTGTGTGACTAACAAGCCCAGCTCTGTTTTCAAGCACACAACCAATAGTCCAGAAGACCTTTTCTGTCGTTTATGGAATTTCGCACAAGCATAGCCATGGTCAGAATCCCAGTTTTCTGTTATAGAGATAAACGTTGTCTTTTTGGAGTGTAAAGACAAGGAGAGGGGGAGGAAAATAAAACCAGAAAATAGTAATTCTATATCAAAAATTCATAAAAAAATACTGCTGTGAAAGACTATAACTTCATATGTAGACAGAGTAAATTGATTTACTGTATTAACTTCCTTGCTACTGAAAGATGTTTTCACCATGGAGTTTTATAGAGAGCAGAAGCAGGCTGGCCTGCAGCTGCTTGCCCAGCCCTCTGGAAAACATGTTTTCCATGGAATTTGCCACCTTGAACCACTTTATTCCAAAAGATCCAAAGGATTTGTTATATCGTGGCTTTCAAAACATTTTTTGCCAAGTCTTAATGCATGTCATTAAAGCCGCCAAGCTGTATGTAGATTGCAGAGAGTCTTGCTGGAGTTTATAGAATCTGACATAGGAATGTTAAAGAAAACAGAGTACATATACAGAGAGTGACAGCTGATTATTTATTTTTACATATTTTTCAAAGTATCAATAAATCCATCTGAAACTTCATGGGCTTGAGATGTTGTAAAAGCAGCAAACCACAAATTATAATTTAGTTTAATTTGCCTTCTACAGCGTTTCCTCTCAGCTCCCAAAGAAATTTTAACAGAATATATTCCCAAACAGGAACTTTTAATAGTCAAATTTCAGCTTTCTGGAAGGCCTAAAAAGGTGTTATCAAAAGAAAATTATAAAGCTATATTCACTTCACCAGACACCTAGAACTATTTAAACCTCATTTCTAGCTTAATAGTTCAGCATGGTAATTTAAAGAATAATGTGTTTGATCCACCACAGAACTTATGCACCTGCAGTTTGCTGCTAAGGATGCAAATCCTGCCTCAATCCACAGCCTGTAACATGCATAAAGTGCCAACTTCAGAAACCACGTATAGACACAATTAGAAGCGAGGCTGGTGGTTTGAGGTAAGACAGCATACAAAGTTAGTTATAAAATCCTGCCAAATTTTAGTCATTTGGGTTGAAATATTCGTTATTTGCCATCTGCTTCACATAGTGAATTATTCAGGGCAGGGCCTTTCTTCAGTCACTGCCACATCTTATGGTACCACTGTGGAAATTCTTCTACATTTGGACACTTACTAAGCTTTTAATACAACTACATTTTGTACATGATCAACCAGGAGCTCTTCAGAGTTCAGCAGCTCCCTAGATATTTTGATCACAGAACCTCCAAAGACCATTTCAACCCTGGGGTTGAGCTTGTCTTTACAAGCAACTGCAAGAAACAGTTATGAGCACAAAGGATAGAAGGCTTTTCTTGCTTAAGCCAGATTCCTCGAATCCAGGCCAGTTACCTCTGAGGACTGGTTCAAAATGTGTCCAAGGTCAGGACCACTAGTGCAGAGGAAGAGAAAAGGCTGCTGCTGAGATCAGCCCTACCCTGCAGTGCTCTCCACTCCAGCAGCAGGAAGCATGCTCAAGTCCTCCCAGCTCTACCTCTTGCTATTACCTCCTGCTATTACCTCCTCTTGACAACAGAAAAAGTCCAGCTGGGACTATAGTTCATTGTCCCTTTAAATTTTGCCTCCAGAATTGAAAAGCTTTGAAGTGGCTCCGAAGACAAAGCTGGCTCCAGGTCTCTCCATCCTGTGTTCTCAATGGACTGTATGCCTTGCAGCCTGCAGGACAATTCAAATACAGTCTATTCAAATACAGATTGACCAAATGCTAAACCTACCGGAAGAGCAGAAGAGAGTCTATGAAATAACCCAGCATTAGATAAAAATTGAGACTGGAGGCTGCTAAGGAGGGGGAAGAACACAAAGAATAAGTTCAAAGTAAATAAGGCCTAGGGTCTTTCCCTGAGACATTTTGAAGCCATTCCTCAAAACCCAGTAATAACTTGTGCTTGGAACACCAAGGGAAATTAGGAGGTGCATTTCTGCTACAAGGATTTTCTGGAGATCCCAGGATGCAGCTGAAACTACCTTAAGCAAGTCATATGCTCTGTACAGGCAGGAATGGCGAGAGGATCTGGACACACACAAAGGGCTTAATTTCATTATAAAAGCCATACTCCTACTTCCAATGCCATCAAACTGGTGCTTTAGGCATCTCATCCCAAAACCAAAATGTAAAAATCTTCCTGCTCATCTGCTGCCTGAATTCACCAGAGAGCTTTCCAATCACCTCAGCTTCCCTCAGTGCATTGACTTTCCGTTTTTCAAATGCCAAAATTACTCCCATCTGCATGGCTCAGTGCGCATCTTCAACTGGGATCCACAAGTAAGGTACACCCTGCAGAAATCTTCTAATAGGTTTGATCTAGCACGTTAGCTGGGCAATGTAAGGATATATTTTGTGATAATATTTTACCCACTATTTAAGCAGAGAATATAAACCCCAGGGTCTCCAGTATATTGTAGTATAGCTCATCCCAAAGCATAAAATTCCATGAAAAAATAAATATATTGAAAAGAAAATCTGTATTAATTAGTGACATGCTAGAAGGAAAAGATTTCCTCTTACTTATTAAAAACTTGCTATATATTATATTCCCTTAGAGCCTGGCATTTAAATATAGTTGTTTTCTTTGTTTCCAATAACATCTCAGCCACAATTACTTAATAAATTATAAATCACGATGTAGTTTTTATGTAAATGCATTTTTGTTTTCAAGCACAGGATTAATGTTTGTGTATGCAAATGAACAAAGAATATGTTCAAAGAGGTCGTGGTTCAAATCATTGAAACTTTAAAATGCTTTACTGTGTTAATGGTTGAATATGACACTGTTCCCTTTCTTTTTTTCACCCTTAACAATTAATAACTTGTTTTAAATGCACCTGTTGCTAATACCCAATTTCTGTTTAGTGCAGCTTCATGGAAAATATGGTCATGTGTCAGTGTATAGTTCCTGCTTGATGTTGCATATAATCCTTATAATATTCTGAATGGCATGTGCTAATTATTTAGCACAATAGCTCATCTTATGGAGCCGTAAGGCTGTAAAAGAAGGGTGGTAATTATTTAGGATGGGAATGTCTATTTTTTTTAAAAGCCAAAGTGTGGGAGGAAAAGGCATTTTTAAAAAATAAAATGGGAGAAAAGATTGAGTAACAGCCTAGGAGCATTGGAAGAGTTAATATTTTAAAGTTTTTGCTATCTGTAAGGCTAGATCTGAAGCTTACAATGCAGATAGTAACTTACACATTTCTACGTGCTGTGCTATGTGGCCAGCTTCTGTTCTTCCACTACTTCCCACATGGCTGACAGAGCATAAGTTCTTAACCTACCTCTCTCTTAAAACATGATTATAAAAGCTCACCTATACAATTTATGCAGAGGAGATACGTCTTTCACAGATGTTTAAAGCAGTTTCAAAAATTCACGCGCACAGAAAGCAGCTTAAACTTACATAGAAGAAACCACAAAATGAAAGCAACGAAGAAAACGAGTTCACAGAATATATATATATATATATATACTTCTATGTTTATGCTAGACCTAGAATAAAAAAACCCCACAAACTTTTATGTGGAATAAACAGAAATAATTAAAAGGATCAAGTCTTATATCTTAGAAAATGATCTCTTAGGGTCTTGAGTGTCACAACTGCTTCAGGCTGAAACAAAGAAGCAAATGCTTAAAACCTCCTTCAGGCAAAGATGAGATCATGACTTGGAGGACTGATCTGGACATTGAGACAAATTGGATGGAATATGTACAATTTATGTGTCCAATCCTGTCCATGACTATTGGTCCTACTGCTTTTAGTCACAAGATCTTGTCAGAAAGGTCACAGAGAGAGGTTGGACATGTGAACAGAATCAAGATAGACTACCAAAATTATGCATGGAATACAAAAATAGATATAAAAAAGCAGAACAGCACAAAGAACACACAGAAAGGAAAGACTCTCAGATTATACTCTGAAAACTCATTAATTGTGTGGAGAGAATAATGAATAAAATCACATGAATACTCATTTGAATCTAGATATAAACACTCTCCAGACCTCTCCTCACAGTAGTCATGCAATCAAGATTTATTAGCTCAAATGTTCAGGGACAGTGATTCTTCAGCTTCTATGTTCTACAATTCACTGAGGTACAATTTAAAACCCAGACTTTCCAAAATCCTTTCAGCAGAGCGCAGATGAAAAAGGTTTCCACTTATCCAGCTGAAGTACAAACAAGGCCATGAAAATCACATCACCAGTCACAACTAAGCTATATATTTTATATTTCTTTGTATTAAGGATTAGTTGTAAGTTTCAGGTTAAAAGAAAAGGGTGGGGAGGGCTGCTCAGGAAAAGCTGCTTTCATGAATTTCTAATAATGGAATAAATGTTGAGAAAATTGCAATTTGCTTGTGAATATTTGTATAAAAGAACTGGTGAAGTCCACTGAATAGATTATACTTCAGGTTGTAATGACAGACCGTAGATGACATTTTAAATATAGATACAGCCCACAGAGAGGCCAGAAAATCAATAATTAAATTGGAAAAAGGATAAACTAATATTACCTTAAACTGCTCTAGATCATCTTTGAGGCAGGACTCAACACAGAAGGATCCAGCTTAAGCTGAAATTTTACAGGACATTTGTGAATAGCTGATACAGAGTTCACAACTAACTCTATGCTGAGCATTTTTCTACAGCGGGCTTCCTGCTTCCACTGATGATGTGAACATTAAATTGCCACTGACTTCTAACAGAACCAAATCAAATACTGTAATTATACACTTTGTGCTATCTGTACTGTACTGTATTATTATCTATAATTGATTATTCAACTCAGTAGCTATTGTTCTTTAAAATGCTTTTGACACATTGTAAAAAAATTGCTATATAAAACAAAGTTGATGAGCATAGAGATTTCGGACATTCTACCACATGTAATGATGAAGCTGGTGCAAAGCAGACTAGTTCCACTTAGACAAAGTCACATCCAAATTTTTTGAGTCTGTTCCACACTGATAGCCTTCAGCTGAGAAACAGACCTCACTATTCTGGATACTGTGCAAGTATAGTAAGAGAAAAAAACCCTACTGCTAAAAACTTTTCTACATAGACAGAATTACAGACACGTTTAGTGTGGGGGAAGAAAGGCAGAAAAAGTGTAGAGCAGTGAGTTACTTGCCAAAGAGGTACAGCACCTAAAGTTACAAAAGCACAGCCTAGTTCAAGTTTCTGGAATCCCTATCTCAAGCCAAAGTTACAGAGTCATTTTAATCGAGTGTGAATCCACAGAATCACAGACCAGGAAGGTCTGGCTATTCTTGTCTGCCTGCTCCTGCCTCACATCTTGGGGAAACCCACTTGTGGTCATGTGGTTGCATAGTGGACTGGACCAAATAACAGACCTGGCTGAAAACTAATGATTTTCTTTTACTGGGCTAGTTTTCAATTTTTGTCCTCAGCCCTTAAAAACATAAAAATAGGAAATTTTCAGGATCTCTTTAAAAAAAAAGTTCTTTAAATATCCAGTAGTGAAGCACTCAGATTATATACTCAAAACAGGAGAACACCGTGGCTTATCCCCTTATATTCATATATATCAACCTGTTTTGCTAAGCACAGGAATTTGTTTTTATATTTCCCTTTTTTATATGCCAGTAAGATAAATAGGGGTTGGGTTTTTAAGCCATCTAAAACTAGTAGGCTTAGTTCCAAGTAGCCTCAGTATTTACAAGAATGCCAAAGTAATGTCTACATTATTTTCAGATTAAGAAAAGAACCCTGAGAAAAAAAATTATTGTTGGAGTGTAACAAGTTTCCTAATCACAAAAATATTTATTTTTGTGTCATCAGAACACATACTATTGCTTCCCATAATTAACAAATGAGATTAAATGTTAACCAGTTTAAATCTGTCAAAATATTTTAATAAGGGGGGCAGATGTTCTGTTTTGTTAAGTATCACTATTTACTTTATGAGGTAATAATAACCTTACCTTTCCTCTGCAATAGTTAATAGTAAATGGTTAGAGCTTGCCAAAGAGCAAATAAATCATTACACTAAATACAGGTTGTCAGGCTAGTTTAGTACCTTGTACACTCCATTTTACTTAGATAAATGGCTTAAAATGGGATTTACTGTCTGTGCTATTTTCTAGAAACACTCTGGCTTTCCTATTGTGTGTAGTTTCATATCAGATGTTAAGAAAGGTACTATATCAATATGTAGATTTTACACTGACAAGCTTACTTGTTTGGGTTGACTTCATAAATGTACAAACGTGAGACAAGCTGCAGACCTCCCAAGAATGTCATTACAGAGAGTACTTTTGTAGAAAGACCGTGACTTTGGTAAATAAATAAATACACCAGTGCAAAATTCAAGCAAGTTAAATAGTATAAAATCAAGGCTCTGAAACATTCCTTAGAGTTCTCTTTGATTTAACCATATTAATACCTTTCATATTCACTCTTCATCAAATTTACAATTCTTCAGCTCCAATAAAATACACAGCCAGGTTTTAAAACTATTGCTGAACACAGTAAGTGTACATTAAATGTCGTGCTTTTCTGAATAGCTGAGACATTTTCAGGGCAAAGCACAAGTGGATCCAGCCAACATGAGACCCTCACTCCTGAGAAGGGTCCTGTCGGGTTATTACACAATCCAAGCTCCATTAAAATCCACAGTCAGCCAAGAGCTTATTTGTTCTTACAATTATATAGATAAAGGCTGCTTTTTGCACAGACATACATATTTGAAATTTTGTACAAAACAGTATTTGCACAGAAGTTTATTTATTCAAGATTCACTATTTCATTTTTTCCCCACTTTAAAAGTCCTGCCATCCAACCACTGAAAAGCATGGTTTGGAAAATTATGCAAGGCTAACAGCTAATAATGGTTGAAGGAAAGAGATCACAAGTTCCATTGGCTGACATTTGTATAAATTATTTGCAGAATGCTTGAGAAAAGCAACTCTGGTCATGGAAAGAAGGATGAGGTTGTGAGTGATCTGTGAACAAGGAAAAGGTCCAATAAATTGGCTCACTTATTCACACTGAATAATTCAAACAGCTTGACTCAACATAGACATACTCCTTACTCCTTTTAAAAGATTAAAATATTCATGGTTTCTTCCATCAAATGCCATTATCACTCTGTAATGTCAGGAGCAATGGTTATCTTCCCAAGGGCTGTAAGAGACTTGGATGTGGGTCACCAGCTCCAGTTGTGGAAGCTGCCTGGTAAAACTGCTTCTACCAATGATCTCAGACTCATATCTGTGTGTCCCACATCGCACTAGTCCTAGCAAAGGCAAGCTGAAACACTGTCTCCATCTTTACTGCTCATGTTCTCGTGCCACATAAGTACTTTTGTGGTGCCTGAGAGCAGTGTGTAGTGAAAGCTCAAAAAGAAGGATATCTCATCTCTATCACAGATGCAACAAGTTCACCTTAAATAATATCTTTACCTCAATAAAAGAAGAAACTCCATTTGCCAGCTCAAGAATGAATGTCGCTTTGCCCCTTTCCACAGCCAGGCACACAAAACCAAATGGGAGCAAGTGAAGACAAGGAAGGGGGGTGCTGAGTCTTAAATATTTTGTGTCAGGGAAACCCACTACAACTGGTTATACAGAAGCCACCAACTTCCTTAAAGCAGCCATTAGCATCTCTCCTCAAAATAAAAATGCAGGGGACAAAGAGGTACTATTCAGCACATTCCCAGACATCAGCTCCCAAAGATACTTAGGAGACAACTTTTCTTTAACTGTGTCAACATTACAGTCTACTTCAGTTCATATTTTGCAAGATGGACACATGTTACAAATTCTTTAAGAATTCTCTGTGTATTTGGTAAATTCCTCTTTAAGATAATCCAACCTGTTCAGTTTTTCAGTAGATTTTTTTTTTTTTTGCTTTCTTCTAAAGACATCTTAATTAGTCTAATCCTGACTGGTCTCTTTCCAATGTTCCTGTTGGCACAGTAGGATTTCAATTAACATTCTGCTTTAGCACTGCAAACGCCCTTGCTCAGATTTTTTTTTTTTTTTTTTTTTTTTTTTTTAAAATGTGCTATTTTGGATGCCATCTCTCTTCTCTTTTCTTCCTCAAAAATTGTTCAGCTTCTAAAAGGTTTTGGAAGCAGAGGTTGTTCTGCCAATTTGTGCTTTCTGAGCTTATCAAGAGATAGTGCATAATTAATTTTTTTTCCCACTTGAGGGTTATATGTCTTGTCTTCTCTGACCATATCACTCATCCCCCTTTCAATCCCTCCTGGTTTCACAACAGCAAGTTCATGTTTCTTGTCCTCATCTTCAAGGCTCTTCAAAACTCCACCCTTCTTTATTTGTCTGTTCTTGTCTCTAACTGCATTTCTCTTTCTCTCCTTCACACACACACTTTCTTCTAATCCACCAACAATAACAATCCTCTCTGCTGTTTGTCAGCTTCTCTCACACACAGCTCCACCCGGCCCCTCACACATGGAGTGCCCTCCCTGAACTGAGCTGTCAGGCAATTGTCCTCGCTTCTTTGAAATCTATCCTTAAAAATCCACCTCTGCTGCAACGCCTAAAAGAAATCAGCTAATTAATGATGGTTATGTTGAGGGGCAGATGGAATAGCTGACATTTACTTTACAATAATAATAATTAAAAAACCACAAAACTTGTGTGCAAATCTAAGTATCTTAATCTATGCTAGACTGGTCTTCCAAAGAGACAGCGATATGGATGGAGCAGCGACTAGATCCTGCAGGCTGTACACATCATCCCTGACTGGTTTTAGATCATGGGAAACTCTCTTTTTCCTACTCTTCACCTGTTTTGTATGGTTAAACTATGAACTCTGCCGGATAGCATCTGTAGATATGTCTACTCTACATACCATGTATTAACAGATAACCTTTAAGTAAATGGGAGAGGATAGCCACAGCAGCATGGAGCTAATTTACTGAGAAAGCATTCTGTATTATGCAATATGTGTCCACAGTAATTAACACAATGACAAGATTATCATAATTTAATTATCTTAGAAGTGCATAGCATAAACAAAAAGAACAATACTGCGCTAAGTACCTTGCTACTACTGCAATGCTAAGTAATAAAAATATCACTGGACTTACGCTTAACCTGTAAAAGGCCAACTGTTGAAACATATGGGCTTGACTTCAAAGACACTGCTACACAAAAGTATCCACTTATGTCCACTGTACTTACAGTTGCTGACAGGCAAAAAAAAAAATCCTACTGTGGATCTAAATCTGTAAATTTCAGTTCCAGTCCAGACTTCTGTAAAATTCTGCTACTTTAATACAACTGGAAACCTCATCTATTAGGCTAGAAAGCAGAGACAGACACATCTGTTGCTAACCTCTCCTTTGCATTGCTCTTGGCTACAGAAATTGGCGCACCTTAACCACATGAGCCCAATAAACCAATCAGACCTTTCTGTGCTTACTCATCTTCTCTGGAAAACTAGCTTACATTCTTGGTACATCAGTTTTCAGTCACTAAAAAGAGTGTAAATTATCTACTGGTTGACAAATTTGATGCAAAACTTAAATATTTAGAGAACAACAGATGAAGAGCAGTGGTAAACCAGGATTGCTGCCACAGTAAAAACTGCTTCAAATTGGAACAGTTAATCCAGATAGTAATCTGCAGCAGGTGGATGAAAGTTTTCAGCTGTTCCAAAAGATGTGGCTAAGTAGAAAGTGACTAATAAGAAAAGGTTTATTTCCCCTCCTTTTATAGTGGCTGAATAGTGCTTACTCTTTGTGACTTCATATTACATTCCTCTGCTTCCACAACCCAGCAGAACAGTTGAAAATAAATAATAAAATAATTTACAAAAAAAAAACCAAAACCAAAAAGCTACTGCAACTTTCCTCCTGCATTAAATCCAAGTACCTTTTCCACTTAGAATCTTACCTGAAAGCAATCCAGATTACCCTCCCCACTGGCACTGAACGCTGGTATGAATTTCCAAGATTTCATGAGAGATCATGTACAACCATACAGAGACCTAAGAACACCACCCCCTGAGAAGCCCAAATAATCATCCTATCCGCTTTTGACACAGTGTGACCCTATTATAACCATTCATAGATGACCACTTCATGGCTGCACCAGGGGTTTCCATTACAAGGTAGGCCCAGTGAGAATGAACATGCAGCCTGCGGTGTCACCTGGTATTTAACACCTTCTCATAAGTCTTTATACTAAGGAGCCTCACCCATGGGTTCTGGGATGAAAAGGAGCACCACTGCAGGAGCCACCCAAGCAAGTCTGCCAGAGTGGAGGAGGAAGTTAATTGAAAGAGAGTTTACTCTGTACAAGGATCAAGTGAATATAATTTGGGCCAAAGAGCTCAGATTGTGCAATATGTCAAAGTCACAATTAATTTAGCATCATCATCCTTTAATACTACTGAGTTATTAGTTCTACCTATCAGGGAAATATAAATGTCCTATTACTTCAGGTTCAGAAAACTACATATGAAATGAGGTGTTTACTCACTTGATATTTTTAGCATGCAAACCTATACATGCTTTTTTTCTTCTTTTCCTTTTTTAATTAAATTGATGGTTCTAGGAGGTAGAGGAGGAACATGTAACTGGTAATGGTAAGGAAAAGAAGTGTGTGGGTTCTTCTTTTGAGTATAATTCTTCAGTACATTAAATGAGACGAACAAAAGAGAAATTAAACATAATACTGTGCCATGGTACTGTGACATAAGTGTCAACTTAGAATTTCAAATACAATTATAAGAGTCTTCTAATAATTATATAGGTGGCAAACAAGGCTTTAGGGCAAACATATGTGACAAAAAATTACTAATGGCATTCTACAGAAAATCAGCTAAGCCTGACCCCTCCTATGCATCATATTGTGATAAGGTCAACTTGGTGGAAAGGTTAAGAGCAGTTAAACACTGACCCATCCCTCCCCAGTCTTTTCCATATTCATAGGGAACTATCATCCATATTCATGCAACAAGATAAGTACCTTCAACATACAGAGGTTAAAAAAAAAAATTTTTTTACTTTTTTACAACCTTATTCAGTGCCATGACACTAATTCCCAGAGCATGGATCAGGACATAAATTAGTGTGTCTGTAAGGCTGGGCAGGATGGGTGAGCAGAAAACATGGACCAGCCTCTGGGTAACACTTAAATATTGAAAATATACATTCTGTAATCCTGAAATTGTAACAAGACACATGAAAATAACTCTTGTACATGGGCAGAGCACAATGATTTCAGGGTATACAATGCATGCAAATGTCTGCCTTACACAGATCCAGCTGCATGCCTGTAAACACATGGATATCTGGAACCTGAACTTCTAGTCCTTGCAGGTAAGTGGCATGATAGGCCCAAGGTTACTTTGTGAAATCTTAGGCCAGTGTCCCTCAAACAACAATGCAAACAAATGGTACAGACATCCTATTGCCACTGCAAGACTGGGGCTACCGGTACTTTTTTTTTTTTTAGCAGAAAACTGTCTAATAAAATCATAATGTGTCATTTACATCTTCTTTTGCTGTTTGCGTTTCTTTTGGTGTACAGCACTGAATGCACTTGGAAAGGAACAGGGTTCAGAAACACCTAGTCCTTTTGCAGAACTTACCCTCCATACAACTTGTTTTGTCTTTTCTGTGAAATAACTTCCCAAATGTAAGTTCCCCTTCAGTTTCTCCTTTCTTTCTGTGCCTTCATTTCTATCCTTAAAAAAATAATTTTAAAAAGTACTTAATATTAACTTTATATTGAGTTGATATTCCTTTGCTAGAAGTCTTTTCTTTTTTAAACCAAAATATGAGAATCTGAATTGACATTAAAGCAGACACCCCATCCCTTCTGCAGGTGAAAAACATATCAAATTAACTGGTCTTCCCTCCAGACAGAACTTCTTTCCCTGCCTCCTGAAACAGAAAAAAATGAACCTCACTGGAAGAATATTTTTATACAGTAAATGCCGGCTTCACTTTCTGCCCATTTTTTCCAGGAAAAAGTCACCATCTTTCTTTCCATTACTACAGAAGCATCGACTCCTTCAGTGCATTTCAGTAGGAAAAATGGCTCCATTTTTCTTGCCACTCCACTCATCATTATTAACATAATGGTGGCAAAGGGAGACTAGATAGCTAAACTAATAGCTTTCTATTGTTATTATTGGGTATAGATTTATACAGCACTTTTGCAGGCATCAATTTACTTTACTGATTTTTAAATGCAGATTGTGTCTCCCAGGGTTCAGTCACAGAAGCCCAGATGCCTGTGCTGGGACTTTGCTGAGAAAAAGGTCTGGAACTTTGCAGACATCCAGAGCACTGGGAGCTACCTCAACCTCAAGTGATTAAAAAAAGTAAAAAAAGAGGGAGCAGGTGACAGAGGATTGGGCAGTGGCAGGCAAAACATATAGGCAGTGGTGGCGGTCTGACAGGCTGCCTGCACCACAACATGGCGGCCAGGAATGTCCAGGCTGCTCCTAGCAGTTTACCATGGCCCCTGAGGAGAGGGCCCACACCCTTGCTGATGCACCCTTTCCCTCTGAATATCAACAAGCTACTAAGAAAAAAGGTTTACTCTTTGGGAGGGGATGGGGCTTGCCCTGAAACGCCAGTTGGGCCGCATGGGGTTTCCAGGCAGTTTGTGGACAAAGGGGCCGTGCTGCCCCCCCCATGCTGCACAAGGTGGGGCATATGCCCTGACTTCCCTCCTGCACAGGAGCCAGGCCCATGGGCAGCAGGAAGACATGAGGTGATCTGCAGTGCTGATGGGGCAGAGGGGCCCACCACCATCACATCTGAGCCCCAGCACTGCCACCCACACCTGGTGCTGCACAACTGCAAGGAGACAGCCAGGATCAGGGGAGATTATGGGGAAAGGGTGGTTGGTCACCCAACAGCAGGAAGCCCATAAATTGTCTCTGAAGATTAAAAGGTTTCATTAAAAACTCCACTCTTGTTTGTAATATACAACTAGGCTGTAAGG
Organism: Pandion haliaetus; assembly: GCA_013401275.1. Classification (NCBI taxonomy): domain Eukaryota; kingdom Metazoa; phylum Chordata; class Aves; order Accipitriformes; family Pandionidae; genus Pandion; species Pandion haliaetus. The sequence continues at coordinate 40,806 of VYZV01030704.1, read as the reverse complement.
ATTCCTCTAATTCCAAATCAGTGGTGTTACAGTAATACCGTGCTAGCCTTTGCCACCGTTGTAGCAGCCTTTCATTTTCTTACCTTATACTCCTTTCTCTTTTGAAGGGCATGGCATTTTTGCCCTTTTACATTTACCTCAAAGAAAGCAAAGCTGGGTCTATGTTAATCAACTTCTGTTCCTAAGGTGCTTAAATGATCCCATGTTCCCCATCCAAAGCTGCAATGTCTAAGTACCTTGCTGTCTTTAATATATTTTATCTTCGTGATGCCCTTCTGAAGCAAGGAAGCCATCTCTTTTCAGCCAGGTGGGAGCTGTGGGACAGCAGAGCCCAGGTCTCAGCCCTGGGCAGTCCCTCGCCCGAGCAGCCCCTTCACAGCCTGTGTTGGTAGACCCAGCCCCTCAGCCCAACCAGTCTGACCTCAGGGCAGGAGAGTTTCTTCCCAGCTTCGGACTGGGGTGTTTTGCACCTGAAGTAAACACGATTCCCAGGTATGCTGCAGAGAGCAGGCTGCATGTGGACAAGACAATGACAGCCAAAACTCAACAAACAAGTAAAGCCCAAAAGAATTCTGGAGCTCCCCAATTCACATTATGACTTTTAGACTTTTCTCATCTTAGTTCTTTAAAAGACAGGTAAAACAGAGAAAAAGATTTAATATCCATTATTATGTAGTGCATTTTCTAATACACCACTTTATTTTGCATGAGCTGCTGAGGATTTTCATAAAAAGCACTGAGAAAGTTTATAAATATGTAAGTAAATATTTACTTCCCTTGAGAAACATTTTTTGTCACTAACTGCTGCAAAGGGAGTTTATTATTGATGAAATAAACTGTCCTGGATGTTCTAATTTAGTAGGCACACACAAAAAACGTCCTATTTCTGAATTATTATACAAAGGAAATTATCAGTATTGTAAGACTTCATAGATTTCTTTTCATGGGGGAGAAACCAGGCAGAGGTAAAAAAAAAAAAAAATCTCTAAATAATTTGATTTTCTCTTTGATTCTGTACCAACATTTTGGTTTTTTGCATGTTTGTTAGCACTAAAACTGCACTGTGAATCAGATCCCTGATTGCAGAATTAGCTGATGATACTGCAACTAATAAAAACTCTAGAAGAAAATAATTTGGAAAGAAACGTAGCTTTTAAAATTCAGGGATCATTCTTAACCAAATACTTACTGGAGAACGTATTACCCAGAGTTGTCTTTAGACAGCAAAAAAGAAGTAAGAGCAATGGTGAAGGCACACCATAATGAGAACAGACAACCTAGCATGATAGTTTAGGGCTTTTTTCTATATGGCAGGTTGAAATGCCATGCAGAGATATCTGAGACAATTGGTCACTGGCAGCAATACAGTTATGTTACACTGTGTTACTATATGGAGACTAATTTACCTTATTTTTTTTTGCAGGACTTAATCACCCCACGCAAAGCACCACACTGTCCTAGATCACTCATGCCTAGCTCCCATGTGGTTGTATCCTCAACAGACTGACTGTCCAGATTCATGATTACTTCTAAAAGTTACTGCAGATTGCTAAAACTGAAACATACTTTATATGCATAACTTTTAGCTCCATCTCACCTGAATAGAGTATTTGACCCTTACTTTTCTGACTCCACACACCTTGTGACCTCCTCTCTGGAAAGACCAAGTAGACATGTAACAGCGATGTCAGCAAACAGAAGGCTTGCTTCTGCATCGAGGAGAACATACCTGCAAAGAAACATCACAAAAGATAATGGGAATATTATATGCAGCAGAGGAGAACAGCAAGTCTCCAGACCGGGTCCTAGGACATATGCTCATTTTGCAAATCAGAATTTGTTCATTAGAAGTCCTTCAGCAAATGTCTTTAAGAGAGTCTATATGCAGAATTCCACAAGGCTGCAAGAAACTTTAGCAAAGAAACAATCTAACAGATTTGTGCTTTCTTGGCAAAAGAACAGGGAAAGTCCTGTCAGCAGCCCAGGCTATGCAGTGTGGAAAAGCTAAGTAGACATGCTAAGAATATAGCAGTGGTTCAGGTTAAAATACATATTACTGCCTTGGATGACACATTTTTCTGTGTTTATTTTATGTTTCCATTTGTCAACGTATCTATAACGAATTCTTTGTGGCTTTGGCACATTTTAAGGGAGCAGTTCTTCCACTAATCTACAGAATTGCTTCAGTTCTTTGACAATGAGAATTACGGAGCCTTTTACTCAAGTAAATCAGGCACTTCAGGATTCATGCAGATTTAATGCTTCTCAGAGAAGTTGTACTACATAGGCTCACTTGCCTTAGGATTTTGAGGGCCTTCAATAAAGCTTCTCTTGGATAATATCAAGCTAAATAGTCTTTCTTTCTGTTTGTCCCCGAGACTTCCAGTTTTCCCCTTCATTCCCAAAGTTCAGTTCAAGATGGAAGGTTATAACCTTGTTTGTTACCTTTTCTCCTGACTTGTCAGTGGCTGGGGGGGGGCTCTTTTTCTTCTTGCTCTATTGTTCAGCATGGCTAAAGAGAAAGGAAGCTTTAGCAACGTGCCCCTTTGCCCATAGTAGGGAATTTACCAGCAAATGTAGATCCTGACCTTGACGGATATCCCCGCTTCCAAGGACAGCACAGTCTACTGACAGAGCACTTCTGCCAGGAGGGGCGAGGGCTTTTGGCTTCTGAGTCTGAGGCCTGAACATCAGCTCTGAAGTCCGTGTGTGCCCTGATCTCCCTCCACTTTGCCTTTTATTCTGTAACACTTTAGTCCTGTAAATACCAAAGCTCAGGCTGATTTTTACCTAAATCTGCTTTGTGCTTTTTTTAGGATTACATTTTTAAAAAGTCTCTCCACCCCCATCTCTTGTAATCAATAGAATGGAATCAATATTTAAGGGTCAAGACCTTTTTTTTTTTTTCCTGTGGCTAAGCTTTTTCCAGCCTTGCATTTTAAATAAAACCTGTATTCCCAGCCATCTGTAAAAAGATAGGAGGAAAAAAGCCAGCTGATTAGTGTCTCTCTTTTAGGTCTTAGGGTAATGGCTGCTTTTACCTTTCTAGTTTAATTCAGCACATTTACAAAGCATTAAATCTGTCAGTATGGCATTAACTTCTATCATGTGCATATTAATAGGAATAATAATCAAAACATCGAGTGAGTTTGGGTGTTAAAGCTGGTAATATTTTCTTTAAGTGCTAGTACACATTTGGCTTGGAAGGTGCTCAATATTGCAAAGGATTTTTAAACTAAGATTTATCTCCTATCTATATAGAAGTGTTTTGTGGTAAACCTGCTCATTTGTACCCCAAAGGGCATGACTTTGTCATCAAGCTGATGTTTTCATGGAACACATTTGTAAAACACAATTTCTAACTTTTGTCGCCTCCATTAAAAAAAATGTTGATTAAGTGGAATCAGCATGTAAGAAAATATTTAGCAGCTGTTCTCTTATTGTAAAATCGCAAATATATGGAAAAATAATCACACAGATATTTTATGCCAATTAGCAAATACTTCTTTTAATTAAAGCATGTTGAACATTACAGCATCATCTTAATATTACTGAAATTCAAATAAAATGTAGGGATGATGGAATCAGAAAGAAAACATCTTCATCAATATATTGGAAAGGTTTTGTTAACAAGCCATCAGAATGGGTTCAGAGGGATTCCTGTTCTGTATGATTTTTAAAATTTTCCCTTCATGCATTTTACATCATTACAATGCTCTCATTAAAAAAAGAAAGAAAGAAAAAGCTGTTTTCCCTTTAAACAGCACAAAGGATGAGAAAAACTATTACATTACTACAAATTATTTGCAGCTTCGGTGTTGCCAACAAATAACAGTTGTAAATCAAGCATATGTTTTGAAATATCCTAAATCAGTTTTTACAAGTCAGCACTCTTAGTAACAGCTTTCAAAGAATAAAAGAATACAGCCATGGGAATTCATATTTATGGCTGAGGCGAGGTACAAATTAAACGTATCTATTTCACTTATCTTGCAAAGTACTATTATTCAATGGCCCAAAATATTATCAATTTATCTGCATTCACTTTTTATTAGGAAAGAGGTGCAAAACCATGCAGGTTTCAATGATGTAGATAATAATAATCAGGAAAAGAAATACTCCCTGGTGAGGATGAAAGGAACACATGCTACCTTCTCAGAGGCTTAGGAAAAGCAGGATACATGCAAGAACATTGCCCTGGAACACACTAAAGGAGTTGACTGGCTTTGTCGACAGCAAAGTAAAAGCCTTTGCTGTACCCTCTGCTCATATCTAATCATTTTTACTTTGCACACACCACCTACACACCTAACACTTCACTGACAATACTTTGCCTTTCCCCACTACCCCCCAAACACAATGGAAAGTTAATTGAATGTTTTATGCTTTAGCAATATCAAAGAAATGAAAAGAACGTAGGTTTCAACTGTATTTCAATAATAAGTGCATTAATTTTTACCTTTTAACTGACACTTGTACTAATTTCCTTAAATGCTCTTTTTTACTCTTTTTTGATCTGTCTGGCTTTGTCGGGTCTGATGATGAGGGCTTACTTCAAATGCAAAAAGATTATCTCTCTTTCCTTTAATAGCACAATTATAGCTTGTGTGATGTCTAAATCATGAAAGATATCAGGGACAGACTTCTAAAGTCGCATCAGTTTATTACAAAAGTGGTAGTAATCATTTTAATATCAAAATTACTCTGATTTCCTAGTGGCATTTAGGAATTGTTGGGCACGCATACACATACACACAAAGATTAGTAGCCATTTACTTCTAATTTGACTTAGATAATTGTTATAAATAACACAATGAAATTAAAAGGCTCTGTGTTACATTTTCACCTCTACCCAAGACGTTTTAGGCACTAAAAGAGTATTGCCACATCAAAGCAAGAACCAAGAGATCCAGTTTGACGTTTCTAGATATGTTGGAATCTACATCTCATTTTTGGATTTAGTTCAACATGGGACTTAGCACTAAACACTAAAGAATAAATATGCCTTCCTTAAAGATATGTAATATGTTTAATCCCATCAATGCTTAGTCTACTTTTTAAATCCTGGATTTAATATACTTTACCATGAGAGGGCAAGATTAAGATACCCTTTCTCATACTGGATCACACCTACCTCAAGTATTATCATTAGTTATATTACGACAGCAAGAATCCCTATTCAAGATGAGGGCCTGCAAGTGATGAAGTGGAATACAAATCTAAAGGGAGAAGGAAGATTTAGCTTACACTCCAAACTGACTTTGATTCACACACATTCATGGAATGGTCATTGCTGTCCAAGATAAAGAGGGATATCATATCTTGGACAAGGTAGCAGCTATCTTCAAGAAGATTCCCTAAAAAGACTACACTTCTCCTGCATTAAAAACTTACAAACAATAATAATACCCCAAAGCATCTACGCAACATGTTGTGTGCGGCAGGTGAAAGTGAAAGACTGTTGCAGTGATCTTTTTCAAATATTTTAGGATGTTGTGAATGTTAAACAGTAGTTTCAAAGGACAATTTGATAGTTAAATCCAGGAGTGAAAATACAAATTGCTCTGGGAAGAGCGAGTACTAGCTTTGATAAATTTTAAGTTCATAACAGATAAAGTGGAACAGTTTGACCCATTGTCAGTCTATTTTAAGATGAACATTTGTTAAATTCTAATGAAAAAATGTAGCACTTAAACTTTGGCAGAAGGACAATTATTTTTTTTTCCCTGAATTGAACAAAATTGCATGGCACTGATTTTTACTTTAACTACAAGCAATAAATATGAGCTGCAACAGACTCTAACAGCTATTGGCCATATCTACATGGATATGTCATACAAGCAAAGTTCACTTCAATTTCAAGCACACAAAATTTATGTCTACACCATATAGCTTATCATGCATTAAGCCTGTTCATGCAAGAGCCGATTTTCTAGTGTTAAGAACAACTTGCACCTTTTTGATGTGCAGGGCTATAATCAGGCCAGCCAATCAATGCTGTCTGCACCAAGAAGCAAGAAGACTGAGCAGCTATTACACACCATCAGCTAACTCCTAACCACTTCAGGCAATTCAGCCTGAGAACTTTTAACTCAATTTACATTAAAACATATCCTTCCTGCCTGTTATGTGCTACATGCATTAGGGTTATTTGTTTGTTTTGCATTTTCAGAGATTGCTAGTGAAGCACGGTGATTGGGGAAACTGTGCCTCCAGCAGACACTTGAGAAAGTTTATAGGGCAAACAAGCTCCTGGTTTCCCTAGTCACAGTCAGTAGATTTACACATTACTGTAATGAGAATGAACAATAAGCTGTCATTCATCAGCAGATGCTATATGGGTCTGTCCATGGAGAGGAGATTTTGGAAGTGGATAATCTTTGCATTCTTCAGGTCTGCTTTGAATATGTCGACTTAGAGAAAAATAACAGACAGGCAGACCAAAAAGAAACAGCAGAGGTCTAGAAAAACCTCTAGAAGCAAAGCTGATAGTGTCATTTATAAGACTGAGCAAAGTAAGTGAGGAGGGGGTTGTCTGCAGAAGTTTCACTTCTGTGACTGACTTTTGCACGAACCCAGGATAATTAGAGCATGCACCAGCTCAGGACTCTTAGCACTGACACAGCACGTTGTGGAATGCATAATATAAATTCTTATCTTGAATGCTGGCCCACTGTCTTATAAACACAAGTCATAAGCTCCCAGATTCAAGTTTTAAGCTAGCTGGACACAGAAAGCATAATATGGCACTTTGTCAGGCTTGAAAGTGGGCAAGCTGTCCAGGTGGAGCTAGGTAGAGTATTGCTGGCCAAAAGTGCATTTTTCTTCCCCAGTAAGGTTCTCGGAATCATCCAGTGATAACCATCATATATATTCCCATTCCAGCACAACAGGGCAAGGGTAGCAAAGCATGGTTACAAGAATATTAATAGAAATGGCCTCTTTTTAATAACTGAGATATTTATGCTTGAGAATAACAAGATGAATGTTTTATGCTGTTGTTTATTTGAATTCCATTTTATCTTCTAAATACATTAAATTCCATATTACTTACGATTTGAAAATGATGAATGGGGGGAGAAGTGTTGCTTTTACAAGCCATCACTATTATTATGGCTATATGGCCAGAAGTTTCTTCTACCTTTAGGTATTTCCATGCCTTGCACTATATACTTCTGCCATTAGGATCCAGCCTGTTTTCCCTCTCTTGCCAAGCTTATTGAATTTCTATGTCTACATCATCTACAATTTTCTGCTGAATTAATTTATTGTATCCTACTTCGTGAACCTATTCAATCGGATTTTCAGTCTGTACTCCACTGAAATCTTTCTTAAAGGTTCTTCTATTCCTCTCCCAGTCACATTTCAGGGTCTGAATCTTCTTGCATCTCCCTGGGACATCTCAACAGTTTTTCACATACCCAGCCATCCTTTCTCTATGAAATCTTGTCCTCATCAGTTTTTGTTACTCCAGATACTCCTTCTGTTCTTCTATTTCTCTAAACAATGTCTTCAATGTCTCACTCAGTGCACACTCCTCATCTCTATCCACCACTGTCTGGGGTGACCTCCCACCCCTATCTAACACAGAAGGTAACATACAGCCTTTTGTAAGAAACATCTTTTCCACAATGTAACATAAATGAATAAATATTTACTGTGTAGTAGCTATGAAGACAGAAAGAAATCAAAGCTACAGTAGATCAGATGTTATAGGTGCTTAAAAAAAAAAAAAAAAAAAGGAAAAAGTGTTAACTATTTGAATGACCAAGTGAAAAAAGGTATGCATAAGGCTAAATTATCCCCCTTCTAAGCTTCATAAATTCACACATGTGCACACCAGGGAGGGAGATAATGCAACCCTAATTGTGTCTTGTTGAACTTGGCCATTTAGACGGCTAACCCTTTTCTAACATGGTCTTTTTTTATATTAATAACTGTTCCAAATGATGTCTTTTCCTATTAAAGTGACATTCTGTCAGCAGTTTGGGTCTGATGGAAAAAAAAAAAAAACAAAAAAAAATGTGAGGCAGCGAAGCAAAGCAGTCTTGGCAAAATGGAGAACATGATATTTGGCAGGATCCACTGTTGTCTTATAAATGTCCTCAAAGAGTGTTTTTAATTTCTTTTCAAGTCAAGTGCTAAAAGTAAACCTTTTCTTTCAGGCCCTATTTGGTAAAGGGGCAGAAGAGTCATCTACTGTAAAATGACATTGCTTTTGGAAAAAGAGGAGTCAGAATATTTAGTTATTATGATCTGACTTTCTAGAGATTCCTGGTGGCTTTGCAAAAGGATTGTTCTTCTTTTTGATGGCTTGCATTCTCTTTCTGTGTGTCTTCTAAAAAGTTTACCATGAGTGAAGGGTCAGGTTTTTTTCTTAACTTTGGTAGTCAGTGTGGAAATAATGTAGTTCACACAATGGGCTGAGTCCTGATCTTATCACATATACATACTTATATATATATGACTTACCTTTTTTTTCCCGGTTTCTAAGGTGGTTTTGTCAATTTTGGATCAAAACAGCTCCTACAGCAGATAAAAATAGATGAGACCCAATCACACAGCAATGACACTGACTTTAGTCAGATTAAATGCAAGAAGAGGAGGTCAATTTTTTTTAATTACAAATGGCTAATTCACTGATTGCTAAAAACTATTCATGAATAATTTATATCTCAAATATTAAACTATGTATGGGGTGAGTTACTGGGGAAAGTAAGGAACCATAAACCCACAACTCTTCCTCTCTATAAAGTCTGTGCTAAGCTTTGACCTGTGTAACATCTACTTCTTAGTTGTTTTAATGATTGATCTTAAAGCATGTAAATAGCCAAGTGATTTATGAAATGTTACAGAAAAAGTATGTTGCAAATTTAAGAAGAAACAGTGATGCACAAAACTAAATGCAAAGACAATAAAAATCTCATAGGCCAAAATCAGAGCCTGTATTTATCATTGTGTATTGGGTTTGCTTGGCAAGGTTTTGGTAGCGGCAGGGGGGCTACAGGGGTGGGTTCTGTGAGAAGCTGCTCAAAGCTTCCCCTATGTCCAACAGAGCTGATGCCAGCTGGCTCCAAGGCAGACCCGCCGCTGGCCAAGGCCAAGCCCATCAGTGACAGTAGTAGCGCCTCTAGGATAACAGATTTAAGAAGGGGGAAAAAAAGATGCTGCGCAACAGAAGCCGAAGCTGGAGGGAGGAATGAGAACGTGCAAGGGAAAGAACCCTGCAGACTCCAAGGTCAGTGAAGAAGGAGGGGGAGGAGGTGCTCCAGGCGCCGGAGCAGAGATTCCCCTGCAGCCCGTGGGGAAGACCATGGTGAGGCAGGCTGTCCCCCTGCAGTCCATGGAGGTCGACAGTGGAGCAGATATCCACCTGCAGCCCGTGGAGGACCCCACACCAGAACAGGTGGGTGCCCAAAGGAGGTTATGACCCTGTGGGAAGCCCGTGCTGGAGCAGGCTCCTGGCAGGACCTGTGGGTCTGAGGAGAGAAGAGTCCATGGAGCAGGTTTTCTGGCAGGACTTGTGACCCCACGGGAGACCCACGCTGGAGCAGTGTATGCCTGTAGGGACTGCACACTGTGGAAGGGACCCAAGCTAGAGCAGTCCGAGAGCAGTAAGCTTGGTGAAGTGCCAGCCTAAACAATGTACTGGACATCAGAGTGGTATCTTACTGACCTCTAAGCTTTATACATTCCTTATGTAGGTTTTTTGGGCAGAACTGGATCCTGAAGGTGAATGTTGCCCAGATACGAACAATGGTCCACACCATAGGCCCTGCTCCCGTCCTCTGGATGGTCCCATGGAGGATGCAGCTCTGGCAGACAAGCCAAGGACGCTCCCCAAACCACACAGACCGCATCCAGTGGAGGATGTACTCCAGCCTGGGCATTGGCAAACACTAGACCCCGGCAGTGCAAGCTGTGTGTCTGTCGTCTAGCTTCCTGCAGAACTGCTGCTTGGTGCACCGTGTGACACCTGGACACCGGCTCAGACTGATCTAAGGGGAAGAGTGCCACCTACTGAATCACCAACGTGAGCTATCCGTTCCTGCAGCTCAGGAGAACGCTGTTCCATGGAGAGCCTGGACACGGTCCGAAGCAAATTGTTTGCCACAAATTTGAGCTAGGAAACAAACATACACAATCACATTGGAATGAAGTGAAAAGATAGGGCTGGATCATAGAGCAGATGTTGCTAAGTGTTACTAGGCAGTGCCGGTACATGCCTGTGACTGTCACGCATGTGCCAGTGCACAAGAAAATAACATGTCTATTAAAGATACTGAATTCCGATATTCACTCGAGTGGAGAACGACAGACTGAGCTTTTCTCTCAACCGTTTACCAACAGGGTTACTGATGCCCACCAGAGAAGAGGACACAGTGCTGAATCATGTGAAAGAAAAATGCAGGGCTTAAGCAACTCCTGTTTAAAAACACTTTTATTTCCAGTACTTTTATGGATACTTTTGTTTTAATCTTGGGATCCATCAGTCTGTCTACACAATTTCATAACTATTATGCAGCTGCTTAGCTTGCACTGCTGAAATATTTCCACAGTTCACTCAGTATGTCCTGTTTTATTTACAGCCATCCTCAAAAATCACCTGAAACTGACATTTTTCATGTAGAATCCATTATGTGGCAGAGTGCCATATTTACATCAACATCTAAAAATATATACAAGACTTAGTTGGAAAACCCAGCTAGCTTACTTTTCAGTCCTGCTCATCTTCTGAAATAATATGGAATTTAGATCTTTAGCAATATTTCAGCCTCAAATATTTTCAAAAGGCACTATTTAAAAAAAAAAGTGAAACAGTTAAACATTTTATTATTCACATTGCATTCATAGTAAATTGTGTAATAGTTTTCATGTCTTAATTACTTAAATTTTATATTGAGCTATAGTGATATTATCTCTCTTTTTGTCTCCACACAATTGTATTTTATAATAGCTTTTATTAGGGCCTACATGAATGGAATCTAAAATGAACACATCATTTCTGTTACTTCTGCAGTTGAAAAAAGAGAGTGCTTTTCTGATATTTGGCATGAAAAGTGCTTTCCTTTGTGTTTTATGACATACAGCAAATTGTATTAGTTAGGGACATATTTTGAGCAGTAAGGTAACCAAGAGGAGCACAGAGCACTTCAGCCACTTTTAGTAACTCCACCCAGTCTGAAAGTGGGTGCAATGCCCAGCATGTAATGGGGGAATATTCCCCCTAGAAAAGCTTGATCTTGTTCTCATTAAAAGAAAAGGCAAAATTTCCACTGGTTTCCACAAGAGAAACATTAGAGTAGCAGATACATAAGCTAATGGCATGTTTATACAATCTGCCTACCTACCTTTGAAAGTGAGGTCAGCTCCCCCACCTCACAAACTCCACCTGCTCTGTCAGCAGTGCCTACCTTGATACCAGCACAAATGCCTCCATGGTCTCATGTTGCTCCTTGCATTTGGGGTGCCTCCTTGAAACCTGGCTGCTAAGCCCTTTCCTTCACCCTTATAAAAGCCCTCCTAAAGTCTCCCTTCTGCCAGCACACCTACACTCAATCTGTGTGTAGGATGTGTAAATAAATTTAAATAAACATTTGTTTTCAATTGTTAACAGAACTAGCAAGGCATGCACATCCAGGGCTTAAACACACAAACAAGATACCACAAGGTAACAAGTTTCTGCTGAGCTGCAAGAACTGCCTGGATGCATGCTATTCCCCCACAGCAAATGCAAGGTGAGTCAAGTCAGCCTCACGCACCTGCAGGGTGGGCTAAGCCCACTCCAATTACTATGCATTTGTTGGAGGCTAAGAGGCCACACATGGGCAGCTACCACACATCAGCTGGTACTTGGTAACCCTTTTGGGTACAACTTGTTCATCCAAACTTGTTATTGCTGCCATTTCTCACGGGTAGTTTTGGAATTGTAATATAATCATTTAAAATGTGTGGATAAGCACATATTATGAAAACAAGGAAGTGGGAAGGGTAAGGGAGGATAACTTGAATCTATAAGTTCTATTAAAAAACCCAAACCTGTAGACAGACAGACTTGTGCTTATTCTTTCATTATAATTCAATAAATGATATTTTAAAAACCTGTTTACAAAAGTTTGAGTGACACCTGGACATAATGACAAGCATCACTTAGAGTTCATAGGCCAATAAGAGATGTGAACAAGAAAGGAGAGTAGGCAAAGAGCATCATTCCAAAGCATTGATGAAAAATGTAACAAAATCTGAATTTCACCCACCTCTGCAAATATATGCTCGTGAGCCTCAATCTCCCTATTCAAATGGTAGGCCAGATTCTGCATTTAGTTATCATGTCAGTAACTGAAGGAAGAATTTGGCTTTTAATTTCTTTTCCCCCCTAATGCCACAAGTTGAGAAATGTCACCTTACTACACAACTTAGCTCTCTGTACAACTGCCAGAATTTGCCTAGCAGTTCCATTTGGTCTTTCTCTTCCTAAACAAAGTGCCTTCAATGCTGATCTCCAAGAACAGTTGCTCATTCTAAGCATTTTTTATTCTGAAGATTGGTTCCTTTTCTTTTCTTTTTTTTTTTTTTTTATTAACATGTCCACACTGTTACTAAACATAAAGGGTTTCTCAAGGAACCAATTTTACCACATTTGTTTGGTTGTTATATGGATGTTCGGAATAGAAATCAAGAGTACAAAAATAGATTTCCTTGATTTATGAGACATTCCTGTTTTCAATTCACCATCAGTATGTGCAGACACGATGCAGTCAAGAAATGAAGCATCTGGTTCTCCCACGTTTCATTTATGAACTTTAGCACCAGATGTAAATCATTCATAAAATCCCAAAGTGTTGGAAGAGCCTCTTCCTTCATTTTAACAAACATATACTCCAAGTACTGTACCTAACACTTCACATCATTTGTTACAAATGATGGGATCTGAATTTTAATGACTTCCAGAAATAAATTTCAAGAAGGAAGAAAAGAGGAAGAAGAAAAACAGGTGAGTGTGGCATTCCTTGTTTCTGATTGTGAAGTCTCTTTGAAACCAAAAGATGTCACTTTAAGTTATTATAAACAAAGTCTACATGTTATTACCTGCATACAGAATGTTTTGAAGAGAACAAATCTATTAGCTTATAACTATTCTTCTCCCAAATCCTTTCCATTAGTGTCACGTTCATGTCAGCAAATGCTGATTCAACTTCAAATCTGAATTGCTTTCCTATTCTCATCTGCCAATCGCCCTTCCTCTCCTCCTTCAATCCCTCTTTCAGTCCCATTTGTTCAGAGAGCCCCTCTTGCCTTTCTCTCAACATCTGTAATCCCTTCCTCCTCCCTTCCCACTCCTTTGTTTCACTGTGTGCATTGAATTTCATAGGATAACTCACACTTTGGGAATTAAGCACCTGCCAAAATAATTACGGGATCGAGGCCTATTCTTTATGTCAAAGAAACCTGTCTTATTCTCTGCATACAAGAATCCTTTCAACGATATGCATTAGACAATGCTTTCAACAACAAATCAGTCTTTTCTGGCCCTTTTTTAGTAGTACATTTCTTACATATTAATTTAACTGCAGGATTACCAGGCATGCTTTTCATGCAGTAAGGTTGCCTTACAACATAGAGAGCTGAGGAACTACAGAGAAAGTGCACCAGCAGGTATAGCAAGACGGCGCCTCTATGAAGAACCCCTTGCTGGAAAAATCTCTACATGAGGAGAGAACAGAGAGGCAAAGAGGATTCACATAATTGCAGATCCTCCTCAGCTCTGCACTCCTCCCTGCACCCTCTCTGCCCAGCTGCTTTGCAGGCTGCCATTCAGGACAGCTCTCTTTGCTGTCCTCTCCCCCGTTGTACAGTTGCTACACTGCTAAACTTCTAAAGGAATGGGCATAATTAGCCGCAGTGTACAGATATCAGCAGTAGAAATCTTACAGCAACAGTCATATAGTTCCAGTAGTAATAAACCCCTGTAAATATTTTCTTATACATAAGAATTTTCCTTGTACTTCAACAATATCTGGCATTTATTTAGCTCTTTATTAATAGCTAGAGCACTAATCACTACAGTAGCTGAGCACCTAGAGTCCTATATAACACAATATTTACTTCCAAGACTGGAGTTGAGACAAGGAAGAGCCTTTCCACCACTGGCCAGGCTGTGAGTAGTCTACACGAATTGATAAGGCAGTGGAGCAGCCTCCAGATAGCTCCCAGCCTGATGTGCAACACTTTCTGCAGGGACATGCTGGGAACGAAGCAAGATGCTTTAAGCAGGCTGGGAACACAGTAGGGGCAGATCCATGGGCTGCAAATCTCATGCAGAGATCACAGCTGCGACTATAGCCCACAGTTTATAGTACAAGCTGTAGATCAGTTGCTCTGGTGCCTTAAGCCCTTGGGCGGAGAAGGATTCTTTCCAGTCTCTTGCAGCCTTGTTCTCCAGCACAAACACCAATTGTTCTGCTCCTGCCCAGGGAGAGTGGGAGCTCCAGTCGAGTTACTTCCCCTTAAAACTAAAAAAAAAGAAAATAATCTGTTCTCTCACAGGCAAAACTCAGCAACTTTTGAAGCAGAGCAGATGTTCAGCAGTGCGGGCAGCAATGTTGCACTGAACTGTTTAAGGCACCTAATGAATGATACTGTATCAAATCAAAACTTCAGGGGAGATTTAGGTAGGCACCATATGAATGCTGAAGCTGAAATCTGGCCTGAACATGGGGAGTTAACGTCCCCGTTCCTGAGAAACGCGATACAGGAACTTTAGTGATGGCATGTGCTCAGCATCTCAGCCTCCTACGTCACCCCGAAGATCCCATTGCCAGGAACAGAGCTGACACCCCACTGGGACATCGGTTATGGGAGGCAGCATGTCTACAAACTGCCAGTATCACCCCTCTATGGTCATGGGATCTCCTGCCTGGTGTTAAAGGTGGGCTGCCCCACGGCTTCACATTACAACTTCTGGCCCAATCCCTAACCCAAATCAATGGCTGACCTAGCACAGTGGGAGTCTGCATCTGATTGTGAGTCTGTTGGATTGCTATTAGAGGTGATCAAGCAAGGAAGAAAATCATTCCATGGGTGGAAAATACAACTTTTTTTTTAAATGTTCATTTTTGCAGGAACAGTTTTAAAATCATTTTAAAACAATTTAAGATTGTCTACTATAAGAGAAAGCAAATTTTATTAAATAAAAAGATCCAACATTCCTTCAATTAAAATTTTAAAAAATTATAAAATCTTAGAAAATAATAGAAAAATCTCAAGACTTTTTTTTTCTTTAAAAAAAAAGAAGATATTTTTCTATAGAGACACCTTTCATATTTCACCATTTAATTCCTACTGGCTTTCCTTACACCCCAGAATTCATCTAATTCATTACTATATGTAGACTGATAAGCCTTCAATCACTATTGCCATATGTAAATATAAAAAGATGATCATCTGCACTCTAAGAGGTTTTCCTGTGAAAGACTGTAATTCCAAAACTCAGAACCCCTTCTTCCTTGCAAGAATTCTAAAGTTGTATCTATATATATATTTATAAGGATACTGTCTCTGTCAGGCTCCTTTTAACTTGGTATTTTTTAGTAACACTCATCCACGTTCTGCAAGCTGTATTCATGTGGAATGGGTACCTCATTCCATAAGTAATTCCCACTGACTTCAATAGACCAGCTATGATGCAAGATTCTTCTCAATGTCAATGAGAGCATCAGACTTTGGCTTCTGTATTCTGAAAGTAACTAGTGGCAAACAGTGAAAAATATACATAATATATCATTAATATCTTTTTTCTTTTTTTAATTGCACCTAAACATCAATTTATTTCCAAAATAGTTATAACTATTAAACCTTTGCCATTTTTTTCTTTTCTTTTTTTTTCGTTTTATCTATGCTTGCAATCCAGTCAAAGGCAAAAAAAAAATATTAGCAATGAAGCCAGTTCAGATAAATGACTAGTCATGCCCTCTGTTTGAGAAATAGCGTCAATTTTATTTTATTCCCCACCTTCCTACCATATTCAGAGTCTGCAGCCTGAGCCTTTCAGAACTCTACAGGCACAACTTACAGTTTCATCTTAGTCCCACGGTGCTTAGGTGGTCTCTCTCAAACTAACTGAGGCAGGAATACCACCTCCTTGATCCATAATGCAGTCATCCATTTCACTTGTCTGCTCAGACATCCCAGGCCAATGATTTATTTGCAGACGTGAAGCTGGGACCCTCCCCCACCCCTTCTGAACACATGTACACGTACTTTTATAAACTGGCTGAAATATTCAGTAACTTCCCAGAGGGGAATGGGTTTCCCCCCTCCCTCTCCTATATATTTTATACGNGTTATGACACACTATTTACCTCGGTCAGCAGCTCTGGGGAGCTTTGTGCAGCTTTGCTCCCCACCTCTGCCACCCACCAGATATTTCACAAATAAATCACATTCCCAGATTAAGACAATACAGTTTGGTACTGAAGAGGGATAAGAGAGTTAGGATGAAATATGCTGGAGGAGGCTTTGGTTTCATTTCTCTTTCACTTCTGAGCCATGTAGAGCTGATTCTCAGCCTGTAACAGTGGCTCTGCCTCAGTCAACTCCTTTTTATTTTCAGGGGCAGGAAGACATTCTCTGTTCACTGTGCTAACTCTCCACATTTGAGGTTCCCAGAGAAATATTCAGAGCTCAGTTTTCCATATGGGCAGAAGCAAGTCTAAGGAGGTCTATTGTACTGCATATAGTCACAGGTATTGAAATAATCTTTTCCAAGGGCAGGAAGTGTGCCAGGACATACCATACGAAAGAAGATCTGCAGACCTGTCCTGCTGGAAATAAAATAAATATATTTAAGGTGGATGATCACAGACAGTTTTGTGTAGACTTGCTCAGTAGTATACTACAGTCAGAAATTTGTGGGGAGGAGGAGCATTTACCCTCCAAAGCAGTTACCAAATGGCATTACTGCACATATGCTCAAAACAAGACCGTGTTGTCAGGGAAACACTTGGTGTCATTGTAACTTCTTTTTATGTGAATTTGATACCAAAATCCAGAGGGGACACCATGAGTAGGGTCTGCAGACACAATGAGCGGTTTGGGAAGCATTTTGAAATCAATGATGCAGATGTGTGTGCACATATGGGTGTGTCAGAGTGGGGCAATCTCAAACCTGATCAAGCCTGCTCTCTTGAAAATTATTGAAAAGCAGATCCTTCCTAGAGTCACAGACTGACTTTCCAAAACCAAACACAAACAAAAGCTCAAATGAAATTAGGTCCATGAGAAAAAACAGCCAGCTGTACCAACTGAAAGTTTTTCAGAGAACACCACTGTTCCAAACACTGCCTTGTAATCCCACCGACACATAGCGGTATCTGTAGAAAAGGCAAGAACAGAACCCAATCACAGTACTGTTGACTCTAAACGTTCAAAAAGTATGAATTAATAGTCTTTTCTTCTTGGCCATAAATTAAAAAAACAAACAAACAAACAAACAAAAAAAACCAACAAAACAGCGCTGGCTGAAAGTCACAGGAGTTTTGTATTTTTTGTTCTGTGTGATTTAAAGTTGCAATATTTTTTAAAAATAAGTAAATTATGATAGAAGCATACTAGTATAAGATAAAGGATGTTAGTGTTTCCTCCCCCATGATTTCAGGGTGCCTGACAGCCCCCAGTTAGGTTAGTGGAAAAGCACCTTTAAACTATGCTCAGAGTGAAGTATGTCATGGATGCCAGCGCAGTCTTCTCACCACCTTCACACTCAGATAGCCAGAGTCCTTGCAATCCTTCTTTGAGCTCACAAACAGAATTAATGGGGGGAGATCTTTCCTTCAGGGACTATATGGCTCAGTGTTCATTACTCTTCCCCCTCCTCATATGCTTCTACAGAATTTTTAAGACTTTTGTACTTGATATTTCCTCTTACACTCATCAGAGGAGGTGAGAGCTATCCTTTCTCATCAAGGCTTCCAGAATAGGCTTCACCCTTCAGGTTAGATAAACCAGCCTGCAAAGAAAGTAGAGCAGTCACAGACCTTCTGCCCTAGTAGCTCTGAATATCAGACCTCTGTGTAGGGTGGTAGAAGCTGCTACTGGTTCCTATTCTGTACATCCTAGAATAGAAACCATTAAAGAGCAATGCCTGCAAACTGGATCTGCAGACTTAACAAAACCTTTCCCACCTCCTATGGACCTTTGGAATACACCACCTATCCCTCCCGTCCTCTATGCTATTAGAAAGAAAGATAAAAATGCTCGTATTTATAAGTACTAACCTCAAAAATATGAAATGTGGGTATTTCCCTATGAATACAGAAGTCCAGTAGCAAAACCCCAGTAAAAGTATCCCCCAAAATTCCTATATTAAGGAAACAATTTGGCAAATCTTCGTCACAGATAAAATTCAGAAATATGAGCTGTGTAATGAATGGGATGCTACATAATGGCAGATTATAACAATAGATGGCATTATGCAAAAAGACACGGTATGCCAATGTAAGTTGATGTGGCACACTCTACAGATGACAGTTCCAGTCTGTCTCAGCAACAGTATGAAAAGCAAAGCAGAGCATAGAAAAATCCCTACCAAATAAATTAGAGATAAGAATTAGTTACTGGGAAAAAAATGAGGAATACCAGTTTAATTTGGTAACTGACTCATATGCCAACAGTGGTTCTTTGGCATGAAAACTCATCTTTCTATATTTTTTGAGTCCAGATTGTTATGGTGTTTATGTGTTCCTGTGCCTTTGTTTCTCCTCAGCCCTATTGAAGAGATGTGCAAATTTACAGTAATGAGAAGAAAATCAAATCGACCTCAACATGCTAAAATAATGGAATTGCCAGATTTTAGCTTGCTGTTCATGAGTTTGCTAAAAAATCAAAATAATTAAGAAGAAGTAGGAGAAGTATATTCGTTCCTTTCCTAATAAGAAACAGGGTAATCTGTGAAAATCACCAGCCTAAAAAATAATTGAGAGATTATGGACAGTTAACAAATGTTAAAAATGAATTAATGGGGGGTCGGGGGGAACAATTGTGTGCTGTGATAATTTTTGTCATCATTCTTTCCCTTTACAAATTTTAAAGTGTTCATGAAAAATATTGTCAAAGCTTTGAAAAAAGTCAGGTTATTTCATCACAAGTAAGATAAATGAAACCCTGGTGTCTTACAAATATTTATCCTATATCCTTCATTTCCTCTGTCAAAATAACCCCAGTTCATCTATTAGCCCTCTTCTCTCCCCACCCTGTGTAACCCCCCAGCAAGCAAAAGATAATTCTTGCTATAGTTAGACTGGAATAGCAAGCAGGCTGTTTGGGTAGCCAGTACACTTCTACTAATCGGCTTGCTGAGGGATAATTAGCAGAAACTATTTTTTTCTAGCCACTTACTCATTTTCATCAAACTTAGAGGAATTTAAATAGGGACTTCCACTCCTCAATCAAGTTTGTCAAAAGTGAGCTTGTTTTCAATTTACTTTGGGCACAGCAGACAGAGAGGCAGTACAGTTGCATCAACCTTCATTCCTAAGGGAGCTGAAGCAGAAATTGAAGTGTCTCTAGCAAGGAGCATAACCTGAGCACTCAGAATTAGGTTATAAGTTGAACTACAGTAATTTGTTGAACATAGACAGAACTGAAAGATTTCCACTAGGAAAAAAGCTCTTAAAAAATACCTAGCACAGAGCCTTGTTTCAGAAACAAGTCACTCCGTGAAGTGAATCCTGGTTTGCAGTGGCTTTATAATGCAATTCTCTATTTCCACACCTCTTTCTGTCAGTGTGTATCATCACCAGATCTTGTGTCACACCACATAAAGTCTCCGCTGCCACCTCATCCTTCCACTTCCTCTCCCAAATCCGTAAGGATAACCCAGCTGTTAACACCCCCAGATCCTTCTGTGAGTGCAAAGCAAGGAGCAGGATGAGTTGTGCTGAGCGGAGAGCCACACAAGCACTGCCAGGCCGGCCAGTGCAAGTGAGATGATGGCCATCTCAGCAGGGCGCATGGAGCAGGTGACAGCTGAGCCCGCATTACAGCCCTTCTCTCAGGAAGGTGCAAAAGACATGGCCCTGCTTGGTAAAAGCAACAACTTTTAGGAAATGCATTAAGAACTTCGTATTTCTGAGACCTCTACCACTTCAACAAATTTGATTGAGAGTGGCCAATGGCTTACAAAGTTACTAGGGAACAGAAGCTGACAGACAGGTAACCATCATGATAGCATGTCTCACTTCCTTAAAAAAACAGACTAAAAGATGAGGAGGCTCACATTCACCTTCTTGTAAATGATTTCCTGTCACTGGGCTGTGTTTCTGTGACCCCAGTCATTTAATATGCTTGCTTTACCCTATGTTGTCTTATAGTGGCTTGGCAGCCACCCTCTCTATGATGATGACTCAGTGTGCTGCTTTTCCTGTCTTATTCTATGAAACACATCATTTGATGTGACTAACACAGTTCATTTTGATGAGTCACAGAGCCAGGAAATGTAAAGAAGATGCGGTTTTCTGAAGAATGCAGTTCAAACAAATGTTAGAAAAACAAAGCTTAAAAAATAATTCTTCATCTTAAAATTGTGCATATGGTATAACTCATGTCTACCTGCCTACATGGTACAAAGTCCTTTTTCTGTTGCTTGAAATCATTAGTGTTAACATTGCTGGTAGCATGTCTGATTAATCTGGGAGATGGTTGGGGAGAATACATGGAAGGACTATCTCTCTATCCATGTTATAAATTTGACACCCATTTTCCATCATTTTAGAAGCTGATCCTCACTTTCCAATTTCTGATGTACAGTATGTAACTGCTGCCTTTATTTCAGTGCATGTTTTAAGAAATTTGTATTCTAATTTGATGGGTCCATTAAAAAAAAATTTTTTTTGCCTGTGTTTACAAAAAAAGTTAGACACACCAAGACTCTGAATCCTCTTCTTTCCTTTTCCAGCCTAGAGCTATAACTAAAAAACTATTTTTCCCCTACATGTGGGTATAGATGTTTTTCTTACCTACATAGGAAGAGAAACCTTTATGGATTTTCACGTTTCTTCTTTAAGGATTCTTTATAATTAGGAAAGAAAATGGCCAGGGAAAGGGTGTTGCTACAACCTTCCTTCTCTCTCTGAACTCAAGCAACTGGAAATTCCTCCAACAAGAGGAGGGTGGGGAGTAGAGGAGAACCAGGACAATAATGCTGCTCTTCCACACAGCTTTTTAGCATTCTTTTACTGGAGTGAAGAAAAATCCCTCTGCTATAGCCACTGTTTCATTGAAGATGTGAAGAGGATACAGATGCTTTCATTACCTTTGTATTCCTTAGAATACAGGAAAGTTTCTTCATCATCTCCCTTGACAAAACCAGCAGGTCGAAGAGCAGGAATGAAGTAGGAGCTCTTCCCCTACCTCCCCTTCTGTCTCCCCAGAAGTTTGCATTGCCACACAAAACAGGAGGTGTCTAGCATTTCTCCTCCTACGCCCTCTCAGGAGCTAATGAAAAAATAGAGGAAGCTTGTTAGGCAACACCTCAAAATCACTACTTGCTGCAGAAAGGGAATAGGAGCTCTCTCTAACCAAGCAGAGACCATTTGGACAGGACATTAGCAAGAGCCAAACTGACCTGGTTGGCAATTCTTTGCAAAACAGAAGATACTACAGCTGCCAACAGCCAGACCACAGTCAAGCAATGGAGGAATGTAGAACACTGTCACTACAGCCTTTTTCTTTCTAAAGGCAGAGACATAGTTGAACCAAGCAGCCATCACCTCATCTCAAATTATGGCCAAGTGCATGCATTATAAAATATTTTTCTGAATAAAAGTAATGTACTTATTTGAAAATAAAGATGATTTTTTTTTTTAAGGAAATGGCAGAGAAAAAAGTGCACAAGGCCAAACTTTCTAATAAATGAGATTTATTATGGGGAAAAAGTCCAATAATTGCATTTCCAGGGGAAAGGTCATTATTACTTAGAAAAAGGTTAATAGAACAATATTAATAGCTTTTTACAGGGCAAAAGAGATAGATGCAGTATTAATATGAATGAAAACAAGAATGAGGATGCTCCCTGTTACCAAAGTTTAGACTGAAAATTCAGGAGGTCAAATTCATCTTTCATACTCCCCAAAATAAAGAATTAGACAGTATAAAATGTTATCAAGCCTTTTCATTCAGTGAGTTCAACAGAAAGCAGCAGAAATAAAGTGATCAAAAGTTTTAGCCTGAAGCCAATAATTAGAAGCATGGTTCAAGTCCTGTGTCTCTGGGAGACTCTAAGGGAAGATTGTTGAAGATAAAAGTCAACATGACTCCATCATTGAACTTTTACTAAAGGAATTGCAGCAATTCTGTCTATTTGGCCAGTATTTTAGATTAGACTAATTTTCTAAAGTAATGGAAAATTGCCAGAGATAAAAAATAATTTGCAGTACACATTAATAATAATGTTACATTACACATCCGTAATGCATTTCATGCAAAAGTCTTAAAGTACTTTATAAACACTTAATTAAGCCTCCCAACACACTGGGAAGTAGATGATTTTTCTCAACCATTCCCCAACTGGAGAAACTAAGGCAAAGACAATTTAAAGCAAACCGTTTGCCTCAAGTTATGTAATGACTAGAGTTCATTACAAAGCAAGCATGGAGAAATGAAGGGGGCACATGCAAAACTGCCAAAACCAAATAATTTTTCAGTCAAAACAAAAAAATGTCCTGCATACTTTCCCAGTTTTGAGCACTCAGCAATCTCTTAAATACTTCTGAGAATTTTTTTCCTCATGAACATTTTTAAACACATCCAGGAAAATTTGTCTACCAACAAATAAATATGCAAACAAATAAATAAATAAAAAGTGTCTATTTAAAATACATGTTGCAAAAATATCTGCTCATCCTCACTGGCAAAACTAGCTAAATAATAAAAAAAATAAAATGCAATAATCTTGATTTTAATCCTCAGTCTTGACCACTAATACTGATTTTCTCTTTTAGATAGTGTTGAGTGAGGAAGAAAAGAGAAATCCAAAGGTGATTATAAAGATAGTTATTAACAACTGTCATGCACATGTGTAAACTATTAGCATGTCTTAACTACACGGTTAAGCAGGATCTGTCTAACTAGTAATTCCAGCCTGAATACTCTCAGCAGTACCACACCAGGACTCACAATTATGTAAGTTTGCTATTAAAATGCAAGTTGGAATCAACTGTTAAATCTCCATAGTGACAAATACACTGAAAAGCTGTCCTACTTTGGAAGATTAAATTGACTTTATTTTTGGTTATTATATCTAAACACTGTAACTTGCTTTATTGTACTCTCACTAATTCAGTTTCACTTTACCAAGCACCTCAGACAAGAGAATTTACTTGAAGTCACAGTCAAGCTGGGAAACGTATATATATAGGACATCTTTTCAGAATACTGTAATTATGAGTATGAGTATTTAAAGTCAAAACTCATAATTGTGCATGATGAGGGAAAACTGAGGAATCTTTTTGTTGAATGTTTTGGCTGTAAAGAGAGCCGCCAATCCCACCAGTTTGAGGAAGTTTCAGAGCAGATGTCTGTATAGTATTTGGATGCAATTTTGTCATGCAGTTAAATAAAGAAAATTATTCAAGGGCTACAATACTTAAAAAATCCTGATGTGAAATTTATTTTACTAGTAGCACTGCATTGTATAGTCATTTGAGGAAGAGATTACTTAATATAATGTAATGGGGGAGATTAATGTAAGAGATTAACTCTTCAGCCCTTACTCTTGTACTATGTTCTTTATATACTAATCAGGTAAAGAGATGGATAGTAGCATTTTAAAGGCTTCCTTTTCTGTGATCTATTTCTCTGAGTGAAAAGATGATGTCTAGCCTTCCTCACACTGAATTCATTGCTTTGGTCTATAGGAAAGGGCTTTTGGAAGGAAACCTTAATATAAGTCAAGGCAAATTAAATTGAGATAGTGCAAAAGGCATAATGTGAACAGAAGAAAATATCATGTGAGAACACATAAGGGCTTAATTTTCCCATTACTAAGGCAAGACCGGGTGAAAGCTAATAAATCACAGCAGCACAGCACCACATGGAAATCGGCATCTTACCTAGATGGAAGTCACAGCTGATGACTGCTGCAAAACAAAACCGAGGGTCCCTTAGTATTAATGAGGTACCCATTCACCACGGCTTTTACAAGGCACAACGAAACACTGCAAAGTAAGAACATTCATGAGTTTTGACTATCACAGTGCACACAGTCTGCAGAGAATCACACGGGTAGTTCAGCTTCCTTAGCTGCTGCCAACAAAAGCAGCCAAGTGAGAAGGACACACAGATCTGGGTTCCCTCCCCAGCTCTGCCACCTTGTCAGGAAATCGCTGCCCTCTAATTCCTCTGGTTTCTGCCTCGAAAATGGCTTTCTGCAGGGAATTTTAAAGAGAAGTGAGAGCTTTAAAAAGAGACTTCAGAAACACCCCGGTGCAATTCAGAGCTTGGTGATGAATGTATTTTGTTTTCTGGGGCTTTTTTTCCTTCCTTGCCATCTTCACAGGTAGAGAAATCAGTCGATTTTTTTTCAAATAGAGATATTTATTAAACATTTTACTGTTCCTGCCCCTAAAACTTACTCTTGCACAGTGAGTATTGAAATCTGCTTATGTTTCAAACTTGTGGTATTATGTGATTTTGTTGGACAGAGAGATGGATACAAAGGAACAAAAGACACTGCAAATATTTTAAAAATAAGCAATTTCAAGTCTTTTAATCTTAAAGAGTACATACTCAATTTAATCAAAATTTTCCTAAAGTACGCTAGTTGTCAGTAAGTCTTAACCCTAAAAATGTGAATGCAGAGGGATTTGGGGGGGTTTGTTGGTGGGGGGTTAAACATTTTAATTTTTTATTTATTATGGAGCTGCCGGAGAGGGGAAAAAAGTCTTATAATGGGACTGTAGCTGAATGCTTAATTAGGAATACTTAATCACCTCTTCAAATAAGCTGAAGAGTTACATAACTAGACCTTAACAATTCCTACAGATAAAGACAGTTTAACTTAGCTTCCTATGGAAATAAGCTTTATGTAACTGTTTTGTCTGTCTCCCATCTTTCTTTTCTCTCCCCTTTACTTTCTCCTTAACAAAAGACTGAACCATTAGCCAATTTGAACTCGAGGGCTAAAAATCACCAAAATTATATTCCTTCTGGTTTCATGAAGACAGCTGATGAGATAAGAAAGAAAGACCTAAATCACTGCCCTAGTTTCCTCTGAACGAAAACAGTGAAAGTTATAGAAGAAGTGAAAACTTGGTGTGAGATTACTATTTGTAATGCCTGAGCTGCAGAACAGTTTGGCTGCTTTAGATTTCATGAGCTCAATTTCCTTGAACGGAGAAATAAATGGACAATTTGCTGGCCTAACAGAGGCCTGCTTCAGATCATCATCTTCTCCTGGGTCAGTGCAAGTAAACTCTACCTTTACTCCAGGCTCAAAACACAGACCCTTTAGGAAGCACATGGCTACAACTATAATAAAGATGAAAGATTTCTGTGATTTTCCATTTATTTGATTGCTACTACATCCTATATTGTTTTGACTTTTCTTTTAGCTGAATGCAGTGATAATAGCTGGTGGATAATGACCTATCCAGAAGTGCTCATGATCATCTACTTCAACATACACTGAGGCAGACTCAGGTCAATGTTGAGAGCAATTTTGAAAATGAGAGCCCAGAGTGATAATCCTGTTTATTCCTTAGAGTAACATCTTGACAGGACAACTGTCCTCATATGGTAAAGCCAATCTACTCTGATGTTAAGAAATCCTGTGTTTCAGTCATAGTGCTGTTATCTGTCTTTGATTTGAAAATGTCAAGGAGAGAAAATTGAATTGTTTGAGACAACCGATTGTTGTATCTGTGAAGTATTCCTCTCCATTTTATGTTTCTTATAGATGTATAAGAGATACGCTTTTAACTAAATATAAGTCCAAACAAAAATTCCTGAATTTTCAGAAATATTTGAAAATTGCTGGGTTTTGAGAAAGTTGAATACAATCCAAATTCTGTGGATCATTCTCGTTTTCACTAGTCTAAAGCAAAAGCCCAGATTCTCATATTTTGGAAGACCTCACATGAAGATTTAAATATGGCAGTCCATGCTCATAAACAAAGAACCTGGAAGAAGCTGTATCTTAATCTAGTCAGAAATTTAATTCAGTTTCACTATTGTACTGACTGTCTTATTTCAGTATCCTTATATGTCATTATATTCTTGAGGGTTAATTTTCTCTCATCTTTTTAACCTGGTTAGTCTGCACAGCCAGGGATGAAACTGATCTAATGTGTGAAACACTCATGGCATCATCCCATAGGCAAACTATCACGGACCTACTGCCAAAGTGAGCCAGAGATGCAAAATATTTTTTTCCATCGGAGTGCTATTTTTTTTTCCCCTGTGTTTTTTCTCAGTTCTGTTTCATTAACCATCATACTGTTCTACTCTACCAGTCTACAACTGTGATTTTTCTACACCTCATTTCTGTGTCACAAAGTTCAAAACAGGCCAATCTTAATATTATCTCATAAAGGATTACACAATGAACAGTTTCATGGTGTTAAAAAGCTGAACATAGAGACTTTCACAACTGCCTCTTTTGAGATAGAAGTGAGGGGAAAGGTGGTGGAGCTTGTGAGATGGCTGAAGCCATATATTTGCTGTAGGCACTAAAAGCATTATTTTGGTATGAGGAAAAAAACCCACCACTTTTTTACCAAAGGTAAACTCATTAGAAGAGTTACAGAAATAGATATGTCTATCTCAGCATTATGGTAAGATGGTACGTACTCAGAGCATAGCATTCAAGAATCAGAACAAAAGATAAATATAGTAAAAACAATATAAATGAGCAGTCATTGAAATATCCTCAAACAATGAAATATTTAGAAAAATTATGAAGTATATAATGCCTCATATATCTGCATGTCAAAAAGAGTAGTAATGTTTCTTGCGTTAGCACAAAATTGAATAGTTTCTCCAAGTTTTTATCCTGATAATGATTTTTTCTTGTGGCTATAGAAATGTACTGAAGTATTTAAATCACTTATCAAATGTATACATACTTGAGCACTGACACTTTAAAAATATAATGTGAAATAAGACCTCATTTATACTTGCTATGATTTCTCGTGTTGTCTTATAACATATAAATGGTGATGCTAGATGCAGAAACAGTAGATTTTCAATTTTAACCTTTTTTCTTACTAATTTCCAGAATGTAATTCTGCCCCCAGCTGGTTAAGACATAGCTGACATAGGAGACTGAAAGTGAGAGAATATTGAACCTATGAACTCTGCTTCTTCTCAGATGATGACTACAATTTGCATACAAAGTATCAGCAGCTTTACTGTTCAGCACAGGTGCTAATAGATTCTAAGTTCTTTATGTAAGTATATACTGTGCCCTCTTCATTATAGTACTAATAGCGCAAAGGTGAAACTGTTTTCAGGAAACAGAGTTCATTGATTACTCCTACAGAACATTACAATTAATGACATTGGTCTGTGGTAATTGCTACACCTGTATCAGATCAACTGAAAAGTAGCAATTTAATACACAGTCTTGTCACCATTAGATTCCAGAAAGTTGCATACATCTACTGCCTGGGATGGATTTTTACATGCCTATTTGTCTTCCTATTGCTCTTTTTCATCAGATTCTCAGTCTGTCTTTTTGCAAACAACATATGTACAGAAAAATTTACATGACTTTCACTCGTTTTTCAGGTATAACTGCAGCCTATCCTTATCTCCCAGGGAGGCAGAAAAACAAAGGAAGGAAAGTATGGCAATAGAAAAGCAGGGAGATAAGTTATTATTATTACCTTTTGAAACAAAAGCTTTCATTCACCCTTCAACCTCTCCTCACTATCTTCTATCATATTTCAGGACATCTCTTCTGATGCAGCTGAAGAATAGATTACAAATACCTTCAAATTCATCTAACTTACTTTCCATTCCATATATCACCTCTTCATATGCAGCTGTTTCTGTCACATCAGCAATCCACTCCCTCAGTAACAGCCCTGATGCATTCTTTCAGGTTCTCAGTATTAGTTTTCAATACCATGAGACTAAACGGGGCAATGACAGGAAGCTTAGCTCCTGTATTTAGACTCTATACATTCAAATAAATAAGACTGGCAAGAAAATATGGTGTAAGTGGAAACATTCATTGGAAATAGCTTTCATAGAACAAGACAAAAAGAGAAAAAAATAAGAAAACAAAAGAAAAAGAGTGATCCTGAAAAAAAAAATCTGCCTGGATTTTAGCATCTATGCAAATGTTAGCTTTAGTACAAAGTATAAACAAAATGAAATCATCCCACTAGTAGGGCCCCACTGGGTGATAGTGTCTGGTAACTCCTGCTTTCCAGAGTTCCCTGCTGAGTCCGTATCCTGGTGTCCTGAATGGCCTCAGAGGAGAGGGCAGGCACAAGAACCCACGGTCCACCTGAGCCCTGCAGAAACTGAGGAAATGGAACTGGACATGATGAAATTTTGAAGAGCACTATAGGAGTATGAACACTAAATGGACTTAGTGAGTTTACATGGCAGAGAAGTGGAATAACAAGATGGAACAGAGCTGCTGATGAAGCACACAATTGAAGCAATGGGATGTGAATACTCAATCCATTAGCCTTGACAGAAAATCTCTAGTGTAGGTTTGGGAAGATGCAGAAGGAGGAGGGGTGCTGTTGGGAGGTGAGGACAGATCCACTAGACACAAATAATTGTTAATGAAGAATGCTGCAAGTTCACCAGATTACTCCTTGACCAAGCACTGACTACACGCTGAGGATGCCAGAAGAGAAAAGGGAAC
Organism: Pandion haliaetus; assembly: GCA_013401275.1. NCBI lineage: Eukaryota > Metazoa > Chordata > Aves > Accipitriformes > Pandionidae > Pandion > Pandion haliaetus. The sequence continues at coordinate 11,927 of VYZV01030704.1, read as the reverse complement.
ATATGCCAGAAGTAGGAAGGAGTAGACCCAGTCAGCCACATCATGAAATGACTGGGTATCACAAATTTATCAGATCAAAGAAATATGTCTCTAAAGATGTAATGAGTGAGGCAGGGCTGACACTGCCTGGTAGGAAGCAGGTAGATGTCATGCCTGTTGGATGAGGAGGGTGGAATCCTGGTCAATATTTGCTAACTCTGAGGATACAACTATCCCATACCCAGCATATGGAACTTTTGAAAACCTCCTATAGTCTATTTTAAAGGTTAATTTCTCTTTACCATTTACCTAACAGGCCTGGTACTGTTTTTCAGTTTTTTTCAGATAAATCCTGTTGCAGGTGAGCTTTTCCCTTACATTCCATAGCAGCTGGAGTTTCTTTGTTTTCCTCCACCTTTTGCTTGTCACATAGCAGCTCTTATGAAAAGTGTCCAATCAAATGAGCACTGGAAAAACTATCTTCTCTCTATTGTCCTTTTTAAAAGGTCTCTTCATTGTGCCTTTCATTAGAGAGGATCAGGAGATGGAGCTAGGGGAGGGGCTGAGCACACCCTGAAGACATTCAGAACAAAACTCTTTTTACANAAACCAAACCAAACCAAACCAAACCAAAAACCTTAAAAGCAGATAACTTCCAGTCTGACAGCAAGAATCCAACTTTTAAAAAAAAGTGTTCTCCATTACATGTTAGCTATTACGTTGTGGTTATTTTCCACGGGACGAAATTCTCTACTAATTCATCTGAATACAACTGCCCTAATCTACACTAATACAAAATTTGGGCCACAGTGTGACCTTAAATTATAGCCCTAAATACCTGCAAAGTACATAA
>VYZV01030704.1:288-10992 GCA_013401275.1 Pandion haliaetus | reverse complement strand
ACCTTTTAATTTAAAGGCTACCTCCATATTGTAACCCTAGCAGTTCTGGTTCTACAGCTCTCTTTTTCAAGGTTTCCTTGACATACCACCCACCACCCCCGAATTCTTTTAAAATCCTGGCATAATTTGTGGTCAAAACTGAATCCAAATTAAGTCCATCTGGGGAAACTGGAAAAACCTGAACTCCATCTTGTTGTCTTGAACATCCTATGCTTGCATAATAACAAAATGCCTTTGTTCTCACAAATAAAGTATGCATCAAGAATCAAAGAAGCAAGAAAAAAAGGGAATGTTCCAAGCTATTACTGTAACAATCCAATTACAATGCCTATCAAACTTAACTTCACAGGTTATAGCTCCTAATTGCCTGACAAAAATTGACACTTCAGTCGCAACAGCATAATATAATCAGAGTCCAAATTAAATTTGATCGTGGGCAGAAAACGATGCTATCATTCGGCGGCATGGAAACAGGAGATCAACTAGCATGATATCAAGGATCAGAAATGAAAATTATTCATTAATGGCAATGGTTTTCTGATAATGGAAATGACACAGTTCAGACGGCTTCGTAAAAACACTATTAATTAAAAAGATGATAGACCTAACAAGGCATAGAAACCAGTGGAACCTTTCTCTGTGCTTGTTAAGGTGAAGGATGACAATGTTTAAGAACAGAAGTTTATGCACTTCTGTGAAAAGTATTCCGCTGATTCTGTAGCAAGTTTACTGGTTCTTGCTTAGTGAAGCATCTTTCTCTAGGGTGCTATGTTATAGGGACATAAAAAGTGTCTAACGCCATAATATGGCATTGTAATAAGCATGAATACTACCCCCTATAAAACAGAAGGGTCCAATTCATAAAAAAATGCACATGGGATTTTTGCATACTCCCAAGAAAAAAGTGCAGAGAAAACTATTTTATTTCCCTGTGCAAGCAGCTCTGTCCCCATTTTACTTTGGAGAAATACAGAGGTGCTTTATGCTGAAGAGAGAGCAAGCCAGAAATCCACCCTCAGAAGTTTCCCTGATCAAGAAAAGGAAAGGCCAGTGTCTCAGACTGCTGAAGTTCCTTACACAGAGCTCCAGATATTACCACAATAAAAAACTCCAATACTAATACAATGCCACAAGCACTGTGTTTGAAATAACCATCTCAAAGGGTTGATCGCTATACCATTGAAACCACTGGGTGCTTTTGCCACATCTGGAACAAATCAAACTTCTGTTGCCCAGTTTGAGGAAGAAAAGATCTATTGGCTTGGTAACAATCTCCACGATCTCCTCCCATGCATTATGTTTGGGCTCTACACCCTGCATGATGGCTCACTGCCCAACACGAAACTAAAACTACTCTTGAGGATCCTCACCTCTTTCTTTTTCACTAGCTGAGAGAAGCAAAGAGGCATCCCCTACTGCAATTCCTTGCTCAACAGGCATCTGCTTTGGAAATGCACCAGCATAGGCCTCTGAGACTTCTTGCTCTGGGAAACCAAAAATTCAAAAGCCTGGAAAATAAAGGACTTTCAGAAAGAAGGGATGAATGGGCAAAAAAGATGCTTCCTTGGAAAAGGATGACTCAAAGCAGATCCTCCTGACCCTAGAATGCAAGTACAGTAGGTTTTAGCAAATCAGAGACCCAGGAACAAATGTCATGGTCCTTAGATTGCCTGACTGAGGCTCACTCAAATCCAAAATGCATTATCCCAAGCTGCCCCTAAACTTGCTTCACCTGATAAGTAACACCCTTGAAGATCACCTCACCTACAAAAATAAAAAATAAAATAAGTAAAATAAAATACTTAATACTAGTCTGCTTGGAGCAGCTCTAAAAACTGAAAAACATGCAAATAATGGATATAGTTTTAACTTCCCTTGACGATTTAATAGTCTTTCTACAGAGTGCACAAAGCTTGCCTGAATTGTCAACTGTGTTTAAAAAAATAAAACCTCAGAAGGGTGATGATATTACCTAAACTGTATATCAGCATTGCACTGTACCTGTCAGAGCTCAAGGGCAGGTCCTCCAGTTTCAGTGCATTTTATTGAAATACTTTTTAGCCCTTTAAACATGATCATTTCATATAGGTGCAACAAGTGTTGGAATTCAACATGCAGACAGCTCAGGAGGAGACAGTAAGATATTAATGGAGAAAACAACTACCCTATAACATCAGCTAGCATGTCATTAAACAATATTGCAGCTACCACGTGATTATCTCTGGGGGTTTGATAACTTGACCTCATGAAAGGGTGTTTATAGATACTTCCAGAAATTGAAAAAAAACAGTGTATTGATAATATTTTCATTATTTTTTTCATTGTATAACAAAGTTCAGATCCAGGAAGAATGAAAAACAAGGAAAGAAAAGAGAGACCAGATTTTGTGTTGGTTTGGTTGGGGTTTTTTTTAAATAAATAATTGAATTATACTGCTTATGATGTATTCTGGGCAATGACATAAACCCCTTTCTGGTAAGAGTGGCACTGTTCAGCAGTGAAAGTGGGCATACTTATCCCTGCAGCAGGGAATTTAACACAGAGGCAGCCAAAAAACAAATCCATTTTGGCCATTAATCCTGCAGGCTAAGGTTATAGATTGAGTCATCTAATGGATAAATTCCCTCTCTCAATTCCAGCAAATAAAATCCCAGATATGTTCTTTAAGGAACCCAGGGTCAGATTCACAGCCACTGACTCTCGGGCTTGGTGGGAATTTGCCAATAAAAAGTTTTGGTTGCAAGAAATATTAGTTCATCAACTTTGACATGTTTTGTGGACATGCTCTGTTCAAGGGTGGTATTCCAGGTACAAAAGAGAGCCAGAACATCTAGGCTAACAAACAGGTCAGCAGTCAGGATGCTTTGCAAACTAATAAGAGAGATCCATATCCTTGTCTCTGCAAGGCCTCATCCAGGGCACATTGGTGATTGCAGATTACTGCGTCACCAGACCACTGCACTCCACCACCTGTCTGTTCACCACATCCCCCTTTCCTGTGAAAATTTCAAGTGGTCTTGAGTTCATGCTACTGTCAGCCCAACATCTCACATGAAGCAAAAGCCATCTCCACCGTATCTCTGCTAACAGTGTAAAATCACAACAATTGCCATTCTTTAGTTCAATCCTGGCAGCAGGAGAATCACTGTAAAAAGAGATTCAGTCCCCTGCATCCCACAGCCATTGACCTTGGAGGAGTTAACAGGAGGAAAACACCTTGCTCAGGTTGGCCCACTGTGGCTAGCAGCCCTCCTACAGTCTCATTGCAGATTGTAACTTGTGATGGGTACAACCTGGAATTCTTCAGTTTTCCAGCAGCACTCACTGAACCAGGAAATACACAGCATTAAGAAGAAAATAAATAATGAAATTAAGCTTAACAGGGTTGCTGGCCCATTTTCAGATCCCCCATTCTAAAACTTGCAAGTATAACCATTAGGCACGTTGCCAAGTCTATTTCCCTGGTGAATTCAGGCTTATGCACCACTCAAGAGGAGTCTGTTAATGACTACAAAGATCCACAGCTGTTTACAGTTTAGACTCAGTGGTGGACCAGGCAATAAGCTTGATCCAACAATGAAGTTGTTGGACTCTCACAGCAAGAGGAGACATTGTGTCAACTATTTGCTTGCTCATAGTGTGAGTGACTACCAGGACAGCTTAGTGGGGCTGTAAGAAACATGGAAAGGAGTAGGTATGGATTGGAGAGAAGCTGTGCAGGGCCCTGAAAATTAAAGAAGAACTGTATAAAGAAACCAGGCTTATATAGCTTGGAGAAGCATAAATGAAGTAACAACATAAATAGGCCAGGGAAGTTCTTTACCACGCATCCAAAAAGAGACAAACTCTATTCAGAAAAATATTTAACATCAGAGCTATATTCATTTGTAGAAATGTGCTGTGACATTATCTACTGCAAACTTTTTTTTTTTCTTTTTCATTGGTTGCTTGCTGTGGGTTTTTTCTTGCGGGAAGTTTGGGGTTTTTCATGAATGAATAAATAAGAGCAACAGCTTTTCACAGTAGGGTCTGGTCTTCAGGATAATGATAGAGAAGGACAGACAGATTACCAAAAACCTGCAAAAGACTAGTGGAAACTATAAGAGAACCTTATATTAAGCTTCTCATTTTTAGACACAGAAGGGAACATAATATTAAAAAGATATGTAAGAAGGTATTTGATGTAAAAAATAAGGGAAGCAGAAAAAGCAAAAATTATTCTATCAGGGGACACAATCTTTCAACAACATATCAAAGTAATATAGATTGAGAACATCTCTTCTAGCCATGCCCTGGCTACAAGTCCAAACTGTCTGCTGGCTAGGAACAGATGTAATAATCTACTTTCAAAAGAAGGATTCCTAGATACCAAGACCAGGAGCTCTGAAAAGAAGGCTTCAAAGATTAACAATTGATGAAATGAGAAAATTTGCCAAAGAGGCACCTTTATCGATGCTAGATTTTAAAGCATGACCTGACAATATGCATTGGTCCAAGTTCGTTTCACTTAGAAGCAGTGCATTTATCATTAAGGCAGCATTTTCAGTCCTTTCAGTTAAGATGGTTCCCAGAACTTCTACATCTGGTGCCAAGGAGCTGTTACAAACTTAGAGAAAGCATTAAAGACATATCTGCGTGGGTGGGCAGCTGATCAAGTAATTTATTGATTAGCCATATACTATTAAGTATAAAAATTCAAAGGGAAAGGATGAAACTATTTCTGGTAAGGTGAAAAACCCCATATTTACCGAATAGATTATCCACAACAGGAAATGCTTACTTGATTGCTTGATTGCAAAGTCAGGCAGGTCCTCAGCCCCTCTGACTTCACTAGAGCTATGACAATTTACCAACGGAAGATCTGTGCCCCAAGATAATTTCTTAATGCAATGGTAAGCTCTTAAATTTATAAAAAGCAGGACATAGGAAATGCAAACATGAAAAATCTTTTATTCAGCCACTTTTCTCACATACAGGATTTTCTAATATACACAGCTCCAAAAAGCAGGAAGAGAAAATAGTAGAAACATGTCAACTCATGAAATTCTGTTTCAAACTGAATTCTCATTTCTGACTCAAATGAGAAGTGCACCTATAGTATAAAAAGAGGAGCAGAATAGCTACAACAAACCAACTTCATTCAAGGGCACAGCTGTGCTGAAGCTTTCCTTGACTTGCTGCCTGCCTGAGCCCTTGAGCACTCAAGACTTGCAGCACAACTTTAGAGTCAGAGCCCTGCCCACCTTCAGCTTTGAAAATTCCCTTTTCATGTATGGAGGCTAAAACTGGATGCTCAAACTCTAGCGTATGCCTGTGAACTGCCCTCTGAAAATGCACCACTCTACCCTATGCCACTGATGCTAAAAAGAACCATCACTGGAGAAGATAAAGGGATTTTTGTGATCATCCAGTTTTTCCTAATTCAACCTCATGTCAGAGAGTGAAGGAATGCTTTTGTGTGGCACCTGCTTATATATTTTCTGGAGTGACTGCAATCTAAATATTGGCAGCCAATAAGAATGAGAATACTATACTGTGCCATAAAACACTGTTCGCCATGACTGCCCAAGGTAATTATTATTAAGCAGTTGGAGGTCAAAACACAAAAGGCAAAAATCTGTGCCATAAATGTATCATATTGGAGAGCCCAGGCCTCATGGACCAAAGTATTACATGGCTATGCAGTTTCTCTCCGTTCCTCCACCCTCATTTTACATTCAATTTCTTCAAGGGTTCAGAAAACTCCTTCAGTATCAAGTCAGTCAGATCAAAGCAAACACATAATATGCATGAACAGGTCCACTTTGTATAATATTAACAACGTAATTTCTGTCAGAAAAATGAAATTAAGAATGTAAAAAAAATTTAAATGTGATTAAAAGCAACAACGCAGAAAGCAAAGCGAAAGATGTCTGTACTTTGAGGGGAGGTTGCTGTAACAGGCAAGGTTTTTTGTCATCCCACTCAACCCTCTCTATAGCCCCTTGCTACAATAGCATCTCAGATTGTAGATAGTATTCTGTATTGATACTTAAGGGACAGAACCCGCAAATGGTCCCCATTTCAAAAAGTTTTCTTTTCTGTATCCATTTAATATGTCAATTTATACTCCTGAGAAAATGGAAACCACATTTTTCAGAGACTCGACTCTTATCTCAGACTTGGTTAAAGTGCAAGTCACAACACTCACACCCCTTCCTCCTACTCATTTTTACCTGTACATAGTATAGTAGAAGCAGCTATTGCAGTGAGTGCATGCCACTGTGTCAGGTTGCAGGATATCATATGATCTAACAAAACCTGCTAACAAAGTAAATGTGCCATGATTCATCAATTAGGTGGAGAAATACTGCTTTTCTTCTTTTATTTTATTAAAAAATAAATAGGTACTTCCCCATGGCTAAGATCTCATTCTGCAATGCATAGGAGTTTGCTGCTATCTGCAGGTAAAATACTCTATTACTGAGTAAAAATCTGAAAAGGAAGCCAAGCATTTAGCTTCTATTTTTAATTGCAGCTTCACACAATTCCATGTAAAAACCCCAGGTCTAGGCAGGATGAATGAAAATACAGATGCCTCACATGGGGCTGAGAGGAATGTTTTCTCTCTAATATGACAAGCTGTAGGCACACCAATCTTGGGATGTTTTGCTACCAAGATCTGCTGGAAACCATGGGCAGGGTCAAGCTTTCACACAGGCATCCAGGGCAACTCTGACACCCTCTAGCTATTGGAGAAGCAAAGAACTCCTGGGTGTAAGAGTATCCTTCTGATGCTCAGTAGCCCTCAGACGTCCTCTGAGCTGTGACAGGCTGCCAAGTGGATGGGACACAGAGCTGGTTCCACAAATGCCAAAGCTTTCAGGGAGGCTGTAGGCTATATCAGGAAAAGCAGTTCAAAAGGGTTACAGACAAATCATGATTTGCCCCTCTGTTTGCACAGGAGGCCTAGAAAGCCTGCTGTCATACAGACCGTCCCTCATAATCCTCCACTCCACTCATTCCAGTACACGGCATGGTAGTGTTTTCTTTTTTTTTTCTTTTCTTTTTATTTTTAATCCTCACTTTGTCCAACAAGCATGGAATGAACTGAAATACATTCAACACTGTGAAGGAGAATTGTTACTGAATTTTCTTCCTTTAAAAGTCAGAAGCAGACAAAAGATTCTGCATGTGCTTTATAGAGCTCACTATGTGAGAATACTACCCCTGAAGAGTAAAATATGTTGCAAATAATTTCTAGTTTTCTAGTTATAATGCTACAGCACTTTAGCTGTTACAAAAAGTGTCCTAGGAATATTAGCTTAATTCCTTGGGAATACTATGGATGACATACTTTGTCCTTGTCTTGAGCCTGAAATGGATTGTTTAAGATTTGTCCCTAATGCAGCAAGACAGTTTTGATTAGTCTGTGGATAGAAAGATGGACATGATAGAAGTCGTTAAACAACACTTAATCAAGCCAGATCATATTGGAGGAGTCATTACAGGAAATATTGACTACAGGAAATGATATGCCCCACATTATCTCATCAAGGCTTAGATATTCATCTTGCAGTTTTGCAGTGCTGTGTTGCAGTGCTATAGCACAGTTCTCTAGCTTGCTATCAAATGCACATCTCCAAGGCTCTGAACAAAAATTAAAGAGACACTAGTGTTAAACTTTTCTTACCCCACCATTTTTAAAATGTGGCCTCAATTTATGAAAAGCTGACACAACTATCAGGTTGTTTTCAAAGAAGAGTTTCAATATGAGCCGATTTCAGCTTGTGGATGAGGTGGGCACCAGAATCACTTAGCACAAAGAGAATATATAAGAACACAATAGAAAGAAAATTACAAAATATTCATCACCAAAGATTCTCCTTTTAACCTTTAAGTGTAGTCAAAACCTAACGACTTGCTAATTATCAGGAGTTTAATGATGCCTCCAAGCAGAAGTTGTACTACAGGGCACAGTGTCCATGAACCTCTAGGATCTGGGGTTACCTTGTGACTTCAGCCTGCGGTGAATGCTCCTCTTCCACAATTCTGCTTCTAAGAAAAATTTCAACCCACCACTCCCCTCCCCATTGTTGCTACCAACAGTGAAGGAAACAATTTTGAACTCTGGCATAGGCTGGGCTCCAGATGGCTGCCAGCTTTTTAAGCACTGTGTTGACTAACCTTGCTTAAAGCAGGTCTATAGAACACAGTGCTTCAAATATCAGTGTCTGCTGGGATTGCATCTATATATGTGGAGTCCCACAGTTCCTATCACTAGCATAGATGAATGAGTGAATCAGGAGCAAGAAGGATAAAATTGAGGAAAATGCATGAGACCTCTCCCTCTCTGATATTGAATCAGCCCATTAAACAGCAGGAAGCAGCTGAATATAGATTTTCATTGAGCTTGCTGACCACTAAAAGTAAATGAATATAACCCAGGCTGACCCTGAGGCTGGGAAAGAACAAGAGGTTAGCTTCCACGTGGACATGAAAAGGAGTGTCCTGAATTCAGCCCAGGTCAAAGAAGCGGTTCACAATGGAGCAGACAAATTTATTCCTCCTCAGAGTCATTTTGTAAGAACAGAAACCATGGGCAATGACTTGATTATGATATTTATAATTGTTCTTATGGATTGACAAGAATAAAAGCACCAGCTAAACCATCCTGGAATGGAGACACTCACTTTCTGAGAATAAAATTTATGGGACAGTTAGATGCTGTTTCCCTGGAGTCTGTCAGTCTGACCTCAGCCACAAATAAAGTCTTTTCAAATGTAAGGAAATAGCTCTGGGATATGTAATATCTGATGTAAAGAGAAAAAGCACCATCTTCATCCCTAGCCACAGGAAAGCCTGTTTGATTTGGTTCTTGGCCCATATAAGAGTTAGTGCATGAAATATAAATTGCTGCTCAACATTTAAATTTGGCAAAGCCAGTTAATACTGCCTCCTCAACATGGGCTTGGAGGTTACTTCAATTAAATCCTCTGTACGAAAGTAGTTGCTGCACACTGGATTTCTTGGTATTCCTGAGAGGCTCTCCTTAGTGGGTAGTTTAAGTTCTGCAGTGCATTTATCTCTTCTTTAGATTACTGCAACCTCCCTCTCTCTCCCTGATATGTGTGTCACCCTCCCGTAGGCCATCTGAACACTACTGCCAAATAGATGGCCTGCACCCTCTTACACATCAGCTCACTGTTCTGATCAGATCTCTCAGTCAGTTCCCAGTGATCCATCTGAAACTATTTTCTCCATATTTCTGTAAGGCTTTCTAAAGTCATGCTGATTCAACCAGCTCCTTGAAAGGAAACAAGGACCTGATACTCTGCCAGCACCAGAAAATCTTGAACCTAGAGTAAAGGATACCTTATTTTTAACTTCCTCTAAAGGCTCATCACATCTGCAAAGTCCACAGAAGTCATCCTCATTCTGATTTCCCTTACATCTACTATTTAGTTTGACTCATACTGAGGAAAATAAGTTATCTTCTTGTCAGGATGCGATCCTGGCTCTCACTCTCTGCTGTCCTGCTGACTTCCACTATAAGCTTGGACATACTGCCTATCAGTCCCTTCTTCAAGTCTCCAGTAGTGCTATAAGGATAACTGTGCTCGCCAATCTAACAGAAACTGTGTGAGGAGGAATACATTCCTGACTGTGAGGTCCTATGGCTCTGCAACAGCAGTATGGAGAAAGGCAGCAGGGCATGTGGAAGTACTGCAGAGAGAATAAATGCCTTAGCTACCTTGCGTTGCTGTGGCCAAAGTCCAGCTATGGTAGGCACCCTCCAATAAAATAAAGTGATGCATATCAAAATTATAGATGTCTAGAGCTGAGCTGGTTCTATAGTCAGAGGAAGGAATTAGGTACTTTCCAAGTACAATTCATTTGGCCACTTTTAGTTATCCACATGGCACTTTATTTCTCTCCACACACAACGCAGAGAGTCTGTTGGCTTGCAAGATATGAGAGGCAGTGAAGAGATTTAATGACTTGTATTTGGTTCCTTGGAATAAATGGGATGAGGAAGCACAATGAGTATGTCACCTATTAAACATATTTTGAAAATATATAAAGAATATCAAGGGAGCAAATATTTCAGACATTCATTTCTATATTCCAATCATTCACCTCACCCTTTCAGAGGGATCTTCAAGATCCTCCTCCTGTCACACAAACTGGGTCTTCTTTTTTTCTATTCATGTTTCAGGAATACTAACTCTATGCGATAGTTGCTTTCCTGCATACAAATGTGTCTTACAACCATTATGCAGAACAAATATTCTTCTATAATTCTTCAGTGGGCTCTAGTTTGCTATGTACAACAGCTACCATGTTCTTGGATGCTGAAATTAAGCAACAGAGGGTCTTTCAACCTTTTATCTTTAATAAAATTGCAATAATCATATATAGAGTACTTCACAGAATCATCAATAATGTGCTAGGTATTATTGTGTAGTGAAAGTGATACCTTTGAGACATATCAGATCTGTCACACGTAAGATGATTAATTTCTCTGCAATACTTAGCTAGATGTTGGAAAATCTGATCCATTTTTCAGAGTCCTCAAATCAAGCCTGTACAGGAAAAAAAGGCAACTCTGGGAAAAATGTCCTCCAATTTACAGCCCAGTAAATCTGAAATTATAATCCTTGGTGCATCCAGCATACACAGGATACTAGGTTCTGAACTTCATCAGTATGTGTTAGTATTCCT
>VYZV01030702.1:14396-34811 GCA_013401275.1 Pandion haliaetus | reverse complement strand
TTTTAATAGTCCATATAAATCCCTTGAAGTATTAGGGCTATTGTAAATTTAGTATTTGGAAACAAGGGCTGAATTACTATTATTTTGCCTTTTGCCTCCTCTCAACTTACTGACTTTCTACCTTGCTGGACATGTTTCCTTCTCACCAATTAAGATGATTTTTTGCCTGCCAGTAGCGTATAGACTGTTGGAAGTACAGACTTGTGCTGCCAGTATTGCCAATGTAGTATTGCCATGAGATTATTGCTACAGATTTGCTATGAATCAGGTAAAATGGGTTTTTAATTTATTCAGTATGAAATGTTTAGCATCTGTCTTTCATGTCTGGAGCGTTCTGCATTGCAGATGTGAACTGGACTAACAACTGGACTCCTGTTCTATGCTGGCAAGGTTTATATTTGTAAAAAATTACCAGTTTGCTCCAGCAAATACTGCTTTTGCTCATGTAGAATTAAAATATTTTTACTGTTACATTTAATTTGCAGCATAGAAATGAGATGCACTGTCACTTGTGAGCAGCTTTTCACCATCAGAATGCACATCTGTGTAAGTCGCAAGGAAAGCGGATCTATTGTAAAGGAAAACAGTATGTTGTAGTGTGATAGACAAACAAATAATTTCAAGTGCAGAATATTTTGGTTTTGTAGAAGGTTCCAAAAAATAAAATTCTGCTGTGTCAACAGGTTGGTGATAAGGTTGGTTGTGGGGTTAGATTTTTGGCGACTCTTATGTTAATGAAGAATTCCACTGATGTGGAATTTGGCTCTAATATAGGAATCCACTCTAATGATTTGTTGACTAAAGTAAATACTTATTTTCTTTATAGATAGGCTTTGAAGACAGACTGCCTAAACAAATGTTCACACTGAACGTTGGTTAACAGACTGGGTAGAGACATTTCTGTGTTGCTGTATTTAGGAAAAACTAAAAGCTTAAAACAAGAGACAGACATATTTTGGCACATGCCCAGGGAAGAAAAAGCAGAGTTAGGCAATAGGATTCCTTAAATATATTCTTGAAAAAGTGAGGAGTGAGTTTCAGGATTAGGACTGCAATCATCTGTATACTTCTTTAGCAGTATTATTACAGTGCTATTAACATACTTTCCTTATTTAATAATATAAAATTTCAAATTCAGACTTAATGATCACACTCTGCCTGTTGATAATATATGTGAACAACAGAGATTAAGTTTCACTAAAACTTTCTGCTGAAAATGTTTTCTTAACTCTGCAATCATAAAAACACCATGTGAACTTTAATTCAATCAGATTTACCCCAAAGAACAATCAGTACGTATTTCTAAATTACAGGGGTTGGAACTCGGACAAGAAACCTAATTTCATATTTTGAAGAAAGAATGGACTGTTTTCCAAGTATGTTGGTGAGAATTTAAAAAAATGACAGTAAGTTGGAAACTACAGGGGAAAGCAAAAAAATTAAGCTACTTAAGAAAATAGTGGATATCAGTCTAGTCTAGAAGGTAATAGGAAAGGAGATCTCTTACTTATGGCTACTACTGTTTTCCACTATCTGTCATATTACACTTTTGTCTTTATATGAAAAATGTTATGGGATGCCATTATCCTCTGCTTACACTGGTTATCTTCTTCAAAGGTACTGCACAACCCCAAGCCAGGTGTAAGCTATGAAGCAATTTATGTTTTCAGTGGAGTACTTAAAGCTAATTTTTTGGGGAATATTTGGTCAAATAGTCATAAGATATGGTTAGCATCCTTTTCTTTATCCAACTGAGCAGTCCCCATTCATCTGTTCAGTCTAGGAAGATCATTGTAGAAAAGGTAAGGAAGAAATATTCCATGTATTCGTATGCATACGCTTGGGCAGGTACCTTCTTTTTAGTTTTTTGTCATTTAAAATTGCAGTTGTGACAGCAGCTGGAGAAATGTTGAGGAATATGCACTAATTTGACTTTTTAATTTTACTTACTTGCTTTTGTAGTGCAGATTTTACTGCAAATGAAAAACTTTCTTATAGGTTTTTAATAAGGTATTTTCTTTAAAGTTGAAAGCATTGCTCACCCTTTCATATTGAATTTTGAAGGATATTTTTTCTATTTCTTAGTAAAGGTTGAAACTGAGGCAATATTCTGATTGAAACAACTGATCATCCAGGTTATCTTTTGTGTCACCTGTACAATTGCCATCCACTGAAACAAGTTTGCTTTTGTAGGCTTTGGACTATGTTACTGCTTTGAATATATTTTTGTATAATGAGAGGTGTATGTTTGAGTACCCGTGTTAATAGTTAGTGAGGAGAAGCCTGCTTATTAAAAAGAAAGAAACTGAATTTGACATATTTAAAAGTATCATAACTCATAAATTATTGACTAGAATAATTGTCTACTTAAAAATTACTCTTTGAATACAGAGGCCAACTGGAGTAGCAACCATCTTTATATAAAAAAGAAACAGGTTCTGAAAGATGATTAAATGTTGTCTGATGGAAAAATGAGGATAGCTCCCACATTAACCATGTTTACAGCAACTAGAAACTGTCTCATAGTTTTCTTTAATCACATGTATGGGTGTTTTCAGCATTGTAAAAAATGAAGCCTAATGATTTTTTTGCAGAAGAGTGGAAATTGAATAACAGTAATTTAGCACACACTAGATATTATTAGATAATTCTGCTGCCAAATGTTTGCAAATGATAGAAGGCTGAGGGCTGTTTTTATGTGTGATTTATAAATACATTGATTAGGGAGGTCTGATATGCCTCACTTTCTGAGCAAGTATTTTTAAGTTGTCTGCCTGTAACACAGTGAAAATTTTTTGCAGACTGTGAATGAATTTTGCATAGACTTACTAGCCTGTTAATTTTGAGTGATAGTAATTAGTCGAGACATTCTCCTGAATAAAGCAGTAGAACTTATTTTGTACATACTAGATAGTGTTGCTAAGTACTGAATACGTACCTTATTGAATTAAACTTTATGAAGTGGATTGTTGTTCAAGGAGCAATAGCTGAACTTCTGATTTTGTTCACTGACTTGTTTTTTGGTTTTTTTTAATTGATGAAATTAGCTTCTCAGTTAAACATAATTTCCTGGAGAAAACAATATTAAACATTTGGGATACTATATACATATATATGCTTGAGTTAGATCTCACTTACACAATGTACAATATGATATTATTGGTTTGTCTTTCCCTGCTAGAGTTCTTATGGTGTTCTAAGTATATGGGATTTTTAATTTTAATTTTAAAATAAAGGGAAATATTTAAACCAGAATTATTTAAAATAAACATATTTTTCATAATTTTTTTCTGTGTCTCCTTTTTTTTTTTTTCCCCCCCCTGGACAAGTTAGTTTGTATGTGGCATTGCTTGTGACCAAGTATTTATATCACTTTTAAGTTCAATGAGGTACATTGTATGTCTCTTAAAACCTGACAGCTGGATTTTTCTGTATCTGGAATTTAAAAAACGAAGTCAACTGCCTTGAAAATTTCATTAAAACCTGAAATGGCAAATAAAATGACAGCAACTTGCTGTTGCCTTTGTTTTAGGCCTTGTTTAAGCTTTTAAGCCTAAGATGGTCTGGAGAATCCTTTTTGTTTTTAAATGAGTACTACCATTTTTGGTTCAAAATTAAGAAATCCTGAATACTGTGGGGAAGTTTTACTCAAAAAGCTGAAGAGGCCTGTTGAATTTGATGTATTCCGTGCGGTGGTGGGTTGACCTTCGCTGGCTTTCAAGTGCCCACCACGCCGCTCTGTCTCTCCCCATCATCCGCAGGACAAGGGGAGAAAATAGGATGCAAACAAAGTAGGTGGAGATAAAGACAAGGGCGATCATTTACCAATTACCATCGTGGCCAAACTAGACTTGACTTGGGGAGAATTACTTTAATTTATTGCTAATTAAAATAGAGTTGGATCGTGAGGAAAAAAAAAGACAAAATCTAAACCACCTTCCCCCACCCTCACTTTTTCCCAGTCTCAACTTTACTCCTTCACTCCTCACGCTTCTACTTCCTCTCCAATCTGGCCCCGAGCGGCACAGGGGTGATGGGGAATGGGGGTTGCAATCAGTTTGTAATGCTTTGTCTCCACCGCTCCTTCCTCACAATTTTTCCCCTGCTCCAGTGTGGGTCTTCTCTGTGGGCTGCAGTCCTTCAGGATAAACCTGCTCCTGCACGCACTCTCCGTGGGATGGAGGTCCTTCAGGACATACCCATCTGCTGTGGGATTGGGTCCTCCATGGCCTGCAGTAATATCTGCTCCGATGTGGTCCTCCATGGGCTGCAGGGGAATCTCTGCTCCGGCACCTGGAGCACCTCCTCCCCCTTCTTCTCCTACCTTGGGGTTTGTGGGATTGTTTCTCACACTTACTTTACCTCACTCCTCATGCTGCCAGGCAGCGTTTTATCATTTCTTCAATGCTTTTTCCCAGAGGTGTCACCAGCATCGCGGATGACCTCAGCTGTGTCCTATGCTGGGTCTGTGCTGTGTCCAGTAAGGAGGAGCCCCTAGCCTCTTCTCACAGAGCGCACCTTGCAGCCCCCCCCCACTACCCAAACACCCAATACAACATGTTTGCAGCATGATAGGGTATCTATTCCGAAGGCGGATAGGAGAGAAAAACATTCTGAATATAAATGTTTAAACACTCAGTGGATGTGGCAGTGGTGCACCTGGGAGCTCTTGGGAGTAGAGGAACACTGGCAAGATTATGGAGAAGTATTTTATATGTGAACGGGAACAGCGTATATGCTATTCGGTAAATAAATTATGTGCAGCATTTGGATATTACACTAATAATTTTCACAGATATTGTGTAATCTTGTCTGTTCTAGGGAGTATGACTTCTGCAACATCACCTATCATTTTGAAATGGGACCCCAAAAGTTTGGAAATCAGGACTCTCACAGTAGAGAGGCTATTGGAGCCTCTCGTTACACAGGCAAGTATCTTCAGTTTGTTTTGCTTCTTCCTTCTAGCCTGATGCTATATTTACTCATTTTACGTAATTATTGTAATAATCTTTGATAATAAAAACTTGAACAGTTTTTGTTCATTATCTCTAGTGGAAAGCTCCCTTCAAAGATGTTTAGAAGTTCTTGTTCTAAATAATTTATAGTCTCAAAGTATGAGCAGGAATACAGTAGCAACAACTATTTACTTATGTTTGTCTTTTAAAAGCAGTTTAGAAATTTATGAAACAGTCAATTTAAGACAGGGATCTGACTGAGTACATACCCTTGGTTTGCTATTATACCATGGACGAGGGGTTCACATTAAAAACAAACAAACCCAACCAACCAAATTAAAGAAACTATTAAAACCTGTTTCATTTCATGCTGTGATCTATTAGGAGTGTATGCACAACCAGTTATCTTTCAACTGAGTCAAATGTGCTAAAAGAAGCTAAAACATTTGTCCAATGGTCTATAAAAAGCAAGATGAAAGTGATGCTAGGTAACATGTATAATTTATATATTAGTGTTTTCCAGCTTTTAACCAGGTAGACCACTTTCTTTATTGTCAGAGAAAACCTTTGTATGTCTATGCATATTACGTTTCCTGTGTCTGAACAAATTTACATGTGCTGTGAGTGCATGCACAGGGGCAGGAGCTGTACGGTCCAGAGAAATACGGCAGCAGGCATCAAACTTCTGTCGTCATCAGTGCAATTTGCTGAGAACGTGGCCTGGTGCCTTTGTGTCCCTGAGTTGCCATTAGTTATGGGAAGCTGGTTACATGATTTTATCCTAGTAAGCTTCAAGATGGGTAGCTCCATTATTTAAAATACACACACAAGTAGTTTTTCTTCTAGGAGTGCTCATTATATTAAAAATGAATGCCAACTAACCCCATCTGTCCATCCACCTGTTACTAATAATTTTCTCACAGACATTGTGGATCTTGAGATTGGTCTGCTGGATAGAAATGTAGGCCTTCTTTTGAGTGTGACACCAGACTTGATGTTTTTCTTTTCAGAATAAAACAGAGATAAAATGTAAATTGCTACTTCTTTAATTTTGCCAAAATTATGTCTCTGTATGGTTCCTATGCTCCTCACAGTGAGTCACTTTCCAAAGAAATTACACCTATTCTTCTTTGTTTTGGAAAAAAAATTACATTATCTTTCTACAAATTATTCTGGACATGAAATTCTCTAACAATGTACACAACTTTACAGACTCAAAGGCAGAGAGATATATGTTTCATTTCACACAGCTGTTGATATCATGGTAATTAACTTTTCATTATAAACTTTGATGATTTTGTTGTTGATATGGAAGACGGACTAATATCCTGAATTCATTTTGATACTAACTGAAAATGAGGTTATGAGCTCTCTGTTATTCTGATCCTGGTGTTGGCATAGGAAGTGAAGCTGCTGTGAACCATGGTCTATTGTGAAAAAAGCAAATTACTGAGTGTTCTGTGAGTGAATTTCCTCTTTTCCTTTCACTTTGTTTTATTTTCCAACACTTTGCCCAGAAAAGAGAATACATCAGCCAAGAAGTGAAAGTAACATTGTAGTTTCACAATTTCTCAAGTTGCTTGGGTTAACTTTTGGTTTAGCTAGAGATACGTTTGACAGCATGCCTCAACAACTGTAAATACAGAAATTAAAAGTTGAACTACATGGATTCCTTCAATGGTGGAAACTAGATGCCCAAGATCTTTACCTCTGTATTTTGATGAGGAACAATGTGTTTCTATTTTAGTAGTATGTCAAGAAGACTAGAGAAAATAAAGTGCAGTCAAGAGGGGGTAGAGAAATGTTGGAATATTGTTTTATTCAATGTTTATGAATATTTCTGTTCTGATTTCTTCATTTCATGGGTTTCTAGATACTATGGACATATAAAAAACCCTTTTTGAATATGTAATTTAATTTCTTGTATTAGAGAAAGAAGTAGTTTTGCTTCTTTTCCTCTACTTTGCGTCCAATAAAGTATGGTTGACTAAAGCATGTTTTTATGAGCTGCATAACGTAATCACGAAAGCTTCAAGTGATGAGAAATGTGCTACCTTCAGATTGTGTTTATCTGTTGCCTTTTTAGCTTAAGTTATTCAGCTGCGCTTTCTGTTTTTCTCAGAGAAGTTAACGATCATCCCAGTTTAAAGGCTTTTCTTTTTTCTGCTTAAAATTGCATATACAGTCTGGTCAAATCAAGATTAATATCTCGTTTACCTGTTTGGCCTTAGATTGCAATCTGCCTGTGCAGTGACAACCTCCACAAGATGCCATGTGCACATCCCACATACAAAGATTTGGATCTCCTTAAAAAGTTTCAAAGCACTTTTTTTCCTAAAGAGAACATCTAATTTGAAAGTTTATGTTGGCAAATAAATAAATACATAAATATTTAATTAAATATTTAATCCCTGTGCATTTTGAACTCTGAAGTCCGCTGTAGATTCATAAGAGCTGCTTAACTCAGAAATCATAGAGAAGTGAAGTTCTTCCATAAGTCATTAAAAATAGGTCACTGGACAGAAGAGAGAGATTTAAAGGCCACAAAATGCAACAGAACTGTGCTGCACAAGTCCCTGAGCAACCTGATCTGACTTTGAAAGCACCCCTACTTTGACCAGGAGTTTGGAGTAGATGACATCCTGAGGTCCCATACAGCCAAAATTTGTCTGATTCTGTGATTTCTAGCACCACCGAGACAAATCCATGTTTTATTTTGGCATTCACACCTGAATATTTAGAGTACCTTCTTGTTCTCCAAGCTGTGCATGATTTTGGAGAATGCGTGAAAAACCAGAAATGGTTGTACGCAATCTTTGTGCTCCAAAAATGCTAATCAAGCCTTTTGTATCTATGTATGTGTGTGGTGGGGCAGGATTTAGGTTCTGAACTCTGTGTGTGTGTAGGCACATGAGTGACAGATTTTCAAATGGTGGTGCATCCACTGATTTCTACTGAAATTTTGGGGAGTAATACAGAAATGGGATGTAGATTTGAAAAAGAACACCTCAGTGAGTCAGGAGAATGGTGCATTAAAACTGAATTTTAGACAAGCTCATTAGTGTTCCAGATGAGAAAATATGGATAACCTATAAATTAATTTAGAAGACATTATAAGACAGGAAGGTTGTCTGAGCTTGAGGCAAAAAAAAAAAAAAAAAAAAAAAAATCCATTAACTGATCATGAGAATGCATTAGAAATGACAGAATTGCATTTATTCTAGGAAGCCCTGAACTAGCAAGCTAATTAAAACTTTCTCTGGTTGTCAGAGATGTAAGAGTCTTGGAGCTTTCTGGGGTACCCGTTTTCCCAGTGCTTCTCATGTTTAAAGAGTAACAGATATGCCCTGCCACGTGTCTTTTATCACATTACCATTATTGAGATTTTATAAGAAATGTGTGAGTGAAAAATTTATTAGAATTTCTGTTCTTAACAATATTGAATTTAATAACTGAAATATGTTTCTTTTCTCTGCCTTCAATGACACAATTAGCTAAAAATAGAAGGTAATTGTATTTATTGCTAATTTTTTTTCTGAGATTTTATAACAGCTAACCTTTTATTACTATAAATCTTGTAATTTTTAATTCTATGGAATTTTTATAAGGAGATGTATAACTAAAATATGTCCTCAAGGATTACTGCCTCTTGTTCTCACCTTCATGCATAGTAACCAAAATGAATTACAATTTTATTTGTTAGACTCTGGATGGTTTTCATAAGAAACAAGAATTACATTTTTAGGAAGGGCTTAACTGCCATTACATAATATTTCATGTGTAGCTGGAAAATGGCAGTTGTGGAGGTTCCATGAGGACTCAGGGGATATTAGGTTTTTTTGTTTCTGGTGGTTTTGTGTAATAATTAAATACAAATATGAATACAAGTTATATATCTTCAGGAGAGGAAAAAAACCACCAAAACCGAATTGTAAACCAGCAACATCAATGCAATTTTTTTTGAAAACCACCAAAAATACTTATGTGTAAACAGATGGATGAAAAGATGAAGGAGTTGTATATAATTTTTGAAGATAAGATTTGCTCTTCTGACGAGATTTCAATTTTCTAGTGTCAATCTGTGGTTCTTTTTGTTAGTTTTTCCTAGGTATTTTAAATAGCAGTGTGGCTGTTTTACAAATGTGCCTTTATTACCAGACCGATGCAGCAGTTGTGCCTTTTAGGATCTTTAAATTTTTGGATTATTATGTATTATTACAGAATTTTAACAATAACACAAATAAGGGTGAGTGTTCCTGTTGCAGATTTTTCATGACTGATTATGTTTTCCTTCGGTATGACACATTTTTGTCCTTCTAGATTTGCAGTGAAGAGGCAATTCTGAATTGCAGTGCATGCTTTGGGTTTTTTTCCCAATAAATTTAAGATGCCTGTTACAGTAGCTTAGAATGAAACAATAGTATGTCATAAGGCAGACAGAAAAAATTGATTAATGATTTTGCATTTTTTTTGTATATAGTATCACTCAATAAAATTAAGTACCTACATCTATAAAATAAACAAGGCATTAGGTAAAATTCCAAGTAATTAGTGCAATTTGTTTCGAAAATCATAATAATTATGGCTGCTGTTATACTTCATGAACTCGTGCCTAATCTAATCCCTTGTGCAGTGTATTTGGAAAATGGATCAATTTCTGTTTTGCCATGAGAAGTATAAATATATTCTCAACCGTTCCAGTTAATCAGCTATTTTTTCTATTCAGTGAACCTTGTTTTTATTGCATTTGAAACCTAAATCTGGTGTGCTAACTAATCTCCACGGGAAATATATTATTAATTACTATTGTCAGGGAGCTGCATCTGAACCACACTATGCACATACAGACGACTTTCCTTTTACAGGGTTTGTGAATATGTACCCATGTTTCAAACCATTTTGAGAAAAGTTGAGTAGCTGGTAACGGAGCACTGTATGGCTGATACACATTCCACTTGTTTTAGTAATTGCGCAGAATTTTTGAGCAATTTCTCTATTTGAGAGCTGGATTCAGCTGAACTTGTCTTCGAGACAGGCCTAAGGAAAAATGAAGTTTTGAAACTTGCCTAGTCATTTTCCTAAACGTATTCTTGCAATGGTTTTCTTGCAACTCTTTCATGGAATGGTTTTCAGAAATGGTGTTCTTGCCTGGGATTTCCAAACTCGAAGCAAGAAGATCAAAGTCACATGAATAATTACTGTAATATCTTTCTTCTACTTGTGTCCTTGAAGATGTATAGCAGGATGCAGTGAAGCAGAGCTGAGCCTTTTTCTGTCCTCAAACATGCTACTCAGCAGGTTCTTAACAATCCTGTTGATTTAATTGGGGTCATTGCTGTAGAAGGGGAACATCTAAAGGTTTTGAAGGAAAATAGGCTTTGGTTGCATTTTTTATTCTTTTCAGTTTCCTTGAAAAGCATTTATATGTTTTGTTTTTTCAGAATATCTTGTGTGGTACATGCCACTTCCAAAAATTCTCACAGTCAACAAATGTATTAGCAAGTTACAGTCTTTTTCTTTTATGTCAAAAATGTTAATTAAAGCAGGATAGGTATATCAGCTTATGTTTAAAAAGATGACTGCATAGTTGATAGCCAGTGGCCTTGTTACAAAATAAGTAATGGATTTTCATTGTGGCTGATAAGCAAATTCTTGTTGGTGTCATGAACTTACACTTACTAAAAGTGTTTGACACATTTTTTCCAGTGGTTAAAATAAAAGACTTCAAAATTATTGCAGCATATATAACTGCTAATATAATAATTTATATAAGTAGAATAGTTCTGAGTCTAGGATATTGTTGTAATGTTATTGAGTGCTTTTACAGGGGGTTAACTTGAACAAAATGCTTTTAATATTACCAAATGCATTAAAAATAAATAATGTCATCCACATACTGTATGAGCAGGGCATTGGTATGGTTTGTTAAGCAACAACTTCAAAATAGCTGTTATGATATCCAACTGAATGTAAGCTCATAGTCGCAAAAGATAATATGATCCTTAAGTGGATCAGCTGGTGGGTATAAAGTAAATTTAGTGAGGCAGTATTATTGTTTTAACATAGCATTAATGGGATTATTATTGGAAGGATTCCCCATTCTAAAAAAGTTGTTGACAAATTGGAAGGAGATCAGAGAAAAATTATGTGAATGATTTGAGTTTTGTCTTTTAATGGCAGTCTAAAGACTTTGCATGTATTTCATTTATACACAGGCTTATCAATAAAAATAAATTGTCTTAATTTAACTGGCAGTATAGATTTTAGGACTGTTTCTGGTAGTACATACAGTGTAAATAATATTCTAGAATTAATTTAAACTAAATTCAAATATGGGATTCACACCCTGAAACTAAAACATCCCGACATTAAACTGATATTCAGTAGGAATTTTGGAGTAAGTGCTTATGGGAGTAGGCTGTAGTAAGTTAAGAGGTATTATGATCTTAACCAGTATACATTTATGTATCAGCAAAAAGTTTTATTGTAGTGAAAGGTTTTTTTAATCTGACAAAATCTTCTGGCTGAAAACTGAAATTATAAGTAAATATAAACTGTAAATAAACTGTAAATAACATGCAAGCTGGAATAGTTCTGCTAGAATGGTGGGCAACTCAGTGCTACCAGAATCTTTGATTAAAAACTGGATATATTTTTGAAGGACATGCTTTAGGTCTACCTGGGAAAAGAATTACTGGAAGAACAACAAACTGCAATAATGGGACTTCTCACTTTGTGAATCGGGGAGGAAGCAGGAGCAGGATTGCTTGTTTTCTGTTATAGATCAGGTTTGCCAGGAAAAAGACAAAATAGATAGGCACAACCTATGTGATTAAATATGTATGCTTCTAATGACTTTGGAAGCAATTTGGATGTTAAAGTTTATAATCTGTCTTAGCTTCATTCTTGAGAGTGGTGTAAAAATCTTACTCCCTTTCTTATTTTTCATTAACTTAATATGCTGTATGCCATCAATCCGCAAAAGTTAGGAAGGCTACAAAATAATCCTGATCACAAAAAGAATACACTAATTACAAGATTTTGCTTTGAGGTTAGTTAACCTAATTATAGTAGATCCATGTTCTGAAAAGCAATGGCAATTTTTGTTCCATTTCCCTTTAATATGTATTTCTGAAGAATGGCTGACTTATTTGCAGTTCAAAGAATTCACGGCACGGATATGTAGATCATATTTTTTGTTTTTTTTTTTTTGGTTTTTTTTTTTCCTATGTTAATTCCTTTGGACTATTGATTCCATTGGGTGCGTACCTTTTAATGGATCCAAATAAATTTTTTAGCTATCTTTGAATGTTTTATATATTGCAGTAGTATGGAACTAGAGAGATCTGAGCTTTTGGTATTTTTTAAACAAGACATTGATTTTCAGCCAGAGAAATTTAGAAATGTATTGAAGTTTTGCCTTAAGCACATGGTCTAAATTACCATATTTAGTTTCCTGTTTGGTAAATAACTTTTTTGGTATCTCTTCCCACAATCTCGTAAGTGGTCAATGTTCTTGAATATTATGTGTCTGAGCAGCAAATGCTCAGATTGTGAAGAAATGTCCTCTTCTACTTGTCTCTTTCAATGGGTTGATTAATATTTTCCCCTTGATATATCAAAGTTTCTGTCTTATTTAGTATATTTCTGTGTACTACTACAGTCATTCAGTACTCATTGATGAGACTTCTCAAACTGTTTATTACTGTATAATGGGGCTATTAAGAATATGTAACTCATGCTTAGTGTATTCAACACAGATGTGTTCAATATTGTGCAGATGACCTTTGAAGAATACACAAGCAATATTGCTCTGCTGAGTAGAAATTTTCCATTTTGTAGATATCTGTTTTTAAGAATAAGTCTTTTCAAAATCCAAAATGAAGTCAGTACTAGAATTTTCATTCTCATTTAGTTTGTTGGGTCAGTGTGGAGCAAGGGACTAGTTGCTCAAATTTTCACTCTTGGCCGTTAGCTAGCTCATAAATAAAAGGGTACTTAGCTAAAAAGCATAATCATAACAAAGTAGCCCTGACACCTTATTTTATGTCAGTATTTTTCTTTAGAAATTAGTTTTGAAGATGAAAATAGCTGGAATTGATTATACATACCATTTTAAACCATGAAATACAGCCTGATTTCAGCTTAAGAAATTGTTAGTGTGGAAGAGGATAAACCAAAACTAATTCCTCACCTGCTACAAGTTACTGCAGACATGACTCTTCAGATTGCAGTCAATCTGCTCTCCTGCTCTTAATCACCTGCTGCAGCACCGATATTTGGTATGTGTGGCTTAGCAGTGTCCTGTGCGTGTCCCTTGCTCTGGGCTGTGCCTGACATGGTGGATCCTGGAGCCGGAGAGCGGTGGCAGAGCTCTGTGCCGCATCCAAGCCAGGTTGGTGCCTCCCACTTGCCCACTGCTTGGCAGCAGCCTGGTGTAGCCCCTTGCTCTGTCACACAGCCAAGGACACTTGGTTGTTGACCTGGGATCTTGCACAGCTTTCAGATAACGCAGCTCACATGATCTGACATTTGAAGATTTTTCCGCCTTTTGCCCCACCTTGAAATCTCTCGATGACATACGGCGTATTCAGCCCATGTTTCATTTTTCTATTTGTTTGCTTTTTCCCCCCCAAACTTTATCTTGCCTGTCAGCATGCATTTGGGATGGAGGGGTGGGGAACAGATGAATCCTTGACTTTGTCTTTCTGACAGACCTGGTCATGTACTTTCTCTGATTTACTAGGGAGCACTTGTTGCACCAAGTCCAGGTGTAGTGTAATTCCCTTCTCCAAGCAACAATCAGATTGGGAGTCAGTCAACCTTTCAAAGTTAGTTCATGATCCTTAGGATATACAACCATATACTGACCATTCAAATTGTGAAATCACAAGCTAGCCCTGTGCTTGTGAGCATCCTATTATGAGACGTGCGCTTTCTTGTTCTGAAACCTTATCTGCTTGTACAAATGGTTAAACTAAGTTTTTAGAGAAGGATTTTGGAGAAATCAGATTTGCAACAGGAATTAATTTTCCTGATTCCTTTCATTTTGCTCTATAGTAATGAAAATGTATTGTATCTGCTTATGCTAATTGTAAATTCTTTTATTAGAAGGTATTCATGTAGAAGCATAATGAATCCAGTGTACTGAATGGCTACTGAATATTGAGTTGTTTCCAGGGGATACATATTAACCTATTCAATTTTTCCCAGCAAATAACACATATCTGCACTCTGTAGTGCAGAACGATTAAGCTTTTACTACTCTGCTTGAAATACTTTAATTGCCAGGTAGATTTTTGCTTTTCTGAAAAGGCTATTGGCTCAAAAAATTGAGGGAAACGCATGTGTGAGGCACAATATTTTTTCTTTCCTGTTTTCTACTCAGTCTATATTCTTTAAATCTGCTTCCTTCATATGGTCCACCCCATAAGATCTCTTTAAATGTTTCTGTAAACCTGCGATATTTATATTTTTTATTTCTTTTTAAACTGAAGGACTTAGTGCTTCCATGTATCTGCAATATGATACTGTTGACTATTGGAATGTGAATGGATTAAAAAAGTTTGTGGTAGTATTTTTATCCTTCACAGAGAAGGATATGGGCTTCATTTGAGAAGTTCCTGCCTGACACAACTGAAGTACTTATTAGAGTAACTGAAAACATGCAGGTGTATTCTTGGTGTAGTACTGACTATGATCAGTTAGTTCATTTTATAATGTGGTCCATGCCCTGTAAAACAAGCTTTTGTTTATGAGCCACCTATATGAAGATTAAATTCACCGTCAAATGGAGTTTCTGAAGTTTTGGGGAGTTTCTGAATTCAACAGTGTTCTAGCTCGTTTGTTCAACATGTGTCTGGGTTACATCATTTATTTCTAACCAGAAATGAATGCCACTTTACAAAAATGCCTTCTCATGGTGAGCATATTTTTAATTGCATGATTGCAAGTATGAAGTATTCAGGAAAGATAATTGTGTGTGTGTTTGCACACCAAACAAGAAAATGCAGGCTGTGAGATACATCTGTCCACTTCCCCATGCGGCAGATATATCTGGAGACAGAAGTTGCTACTTCCTTGCTAGCTTGGACAAGTAAGAAGGAGTTAGGAATGTTATTTTCTATTTTCATATGTTGGTTGGTATCTCGTTGCTGGAGGCTTTCAGGCTCTTTGTTAGGAACTTTCCTGTGTTCCTGGCTTGGTTGCCTGTGTCTCAGATTTTCTTGGATTCTTCACATGCAGTAAAGCACAGGTAGAAAGCTGCAGTGCCATATCATGGAGAGTGAAAAGTTGGTCTTCTGTTCTCAATCAAAGCAAAATTTAGGAGCCTCAGCACTTTATCAAATGTACTTTATCATCATTCCTCAGCCATTGTTAGTTTGGACCATTACTTGAAACTGAAGAGCCAGACCTGGTTTTGAAGTATGCATATACCTGCTAACATGGCAGGCCACGTATTTTTGTCATTAATAAACCCTGTTGCACAAATATTATAAATTCTTTGGGCAGAATTATTGAAGTTGTACATATTCCTGTTACTGCCTGTCAACTTTGTTGATAGATGCATACCAGTAGTATAATACACAGAATGGACTGAGGCAGCTCAAAGCTATTTCTTTTTCTCTCTCAAAGGGCATCTTGTGAGTGCTTCTCTTTATTTATGTTTTACTTTGTTTTGAATATTATGTAGAACGTAGTGCGAGACTTTTGTTAAAGAAAAAGGTGGGGAGAGTAGTTTGTGATGCTAATAAAATTGCAGCAGTTGTACTGGTCTTCAGGGTCTTTAGTCCCCTATAAAAATTTATTTTCTTCTTGCACTAGACGAACTGCAAGCATGGAAATTATTATTGCAATCACTATCCTAGAGCTTTTGCAGGTATTTAAATTTTACTGAACAGAAGTTACTAAGCACTTTGAAACTGAAGACTGAAATTTTGAGCTTGATGTAGTAGTCACTGCATAATATTTTATACATCTTTAATGAGAGCTTAGTAATGCGTATGTTCTTCACACCTCTCAACCTTTTTCATTGAACTAAAAACATTCAAGAGTAAAATTGGTATAATCAAGTTATACAATTATGTTCTCTTTTCAAGTGATTGGCCCTGCAGTTTTCTCTTTAGACTTAGAAGAGTATCCTCAATTAGTGTAAGGGATTTTGCCTTTCCTGGTTGTGTTTTTTGTGTGGGATTTTTTGTTTGTTTGTTTGGGTTTGTTTTGTTGTTTTTTGGTTTTATTTCTTTCTTTTCTTTGTTTTGTGACTTTTGTTTTTACAACGCAGCAATAGCCTTGTAGGCTGGATGAGCCAGCAATGACATTGAACTTCCATAGATCATTTATTTTACATCTCTCGTGGAAACGAGATAGGAAGCTCAGATTATCAGTTTGTTCTGGGCAGTGTGCATTTTGTATAATCAAATAGTTAGAATGGTATATTTTTATACATACTTCTGTCAGTAGAGAAATTTAAAACAATTATGTCAGAGACTAAGTCAGAATAAATTAACATGTTTATATGATGCTTTCCTATTCATTAACTGTGATGCTCCTAAAGCTGATTTGCCTTGAAGCAAGATGCATCTGTCAGAGCTCTTCTGTCTGCAACCTTTCCTCCAAGTCTTTTGGGAAGCAAGGGAAACAAGGCTGACATTTTTCTCTCTGGGGAAGTAGATATAAGCCACCACTGATTGTAACAGGAGAGCTGTGATGGGATCTGCAGATGTCTCTGTCAATGCTCTTGTGAGCTGATGCCCATAGAAGCCCTATTAAGTAGCTAATAATTTGGTGCTTAACTCTTTTGGAAATGGGATCATTACTCCTGTGAGGAATCAAAGTGCAAGTTGCTACGAGTGGCATGGCTCTGAGTGCTGGTCAAGAGAGCTTTTTGGTCTGGTGCATCTAAAAATCATCAGCTGAAGAAGGTTCATGCTAATGCACTGCTCACATGTAGTTGTTAATCCATTACTCCATTAATTCCATATTCACTGCAGTCCCTCTGCTACTTGAGACCAAGGACTTCAATGACTGCAGCTTGCACTTTTATCTGGACTACTGTACTCTGGTGCTCTACCTTTTATTTCTGTTCTAAAATCTTGCATAGTGTTGAGTGACGTATTAATAGGTACATTCCACAGTCACATCCAATTAAGGTTAGGGACTCAGCCAATATAAAGCAATATAAAGGGAGGCCACTAGGATAGCCAATGGTCATACCCACAATACGGTTTTTGGGCAACCTTGGAGAAATAAACAAACCCTGCCATTTTTGGGTAGTATTTTCTTCTTAAATATCAATTCTGAAGAATCATTTGGCTTTCTAATATGTTTTAAAAAATGCAAAAACCTTGGTGCTTCTCAGCAGTCTGTGTTCTGATAGCAGAGAAGTCATTTTACAGAGAGTATTTCTCCATCCCCTATTAGAATCAGGTGCAACGGCAGAGCTGCTGTGAAGGACAAAACCTTGACCTGAAATGATTATCTGCTACTGCTTCTGCTGACCTACAGCTTGTGGCTTCCACTGGACTTGATACCAAATGTTAAGTCATGACAGGGAAGCCAAAGGATCTTTAAGTTTATGTAACATAGTCCTCTCATCTCCTTGTCCTCCTGGCCTCCCCTCCAATCCTTTGCATTTGCCAATTGCTTGGTTTTGTCCCCAGGCAATGTTCTGTTCCAAAATAGCAATAAAACTTATGAACTGCATGTCAAGAAAGTGTGATTAAATACTTTTAAACTGGAAGGAAAAGTACTGAAAATGTTTAAGCTTTCATTCTTTATGGAATGGAAATTTAGTGAGGTGAAGCAGTTTTAGAACTCTGGAGGTGATGGTTTTAGAAGTCGAATTTCAGTTTTTAACTTCCTATAGTAGTTTTATGCAGGGTTGTCTAATAATCCCATTTGACCAGACCATTTCTTTCTGATTCTTCAAATACTTCCCCTGGCCAAACAATTTCTAGTTGTTACATCATCAGTCTATATCCTGTGATAATTTCTTCTTTTTTTTCTTCCTCCCTATTCTTCCTGGTTTTAATATCTGGATATTCTAGATTGTTTTAAAATCATTGCATTAAAAAAATCGCTGCTCCTTTTAACCCAGAAATTCTTGTGCCTTTCTTCAGGCCACAGTCTGTGGTGGTCTGTGTTTTTCTCTGCCAAAACTAATAGGTCCTTGCTTTTACAGTAGGTATGTCAGTAGTTCCTTAAGGGTGCCGTGGTAACATCTGGTTCCTAGGTACTTCTTTACTCTTTGCTCTGATACAGCTCTTGGTCTAGTGTGTTTTTATTACAGAAAAGGGCAGGAATCAGCAGGGGTGCATTTTTTGGTTTAGAATTTCCTGTTTTAGAGAAAATTATTTAAGTTAACAGGGTGTTGGGTCTGAATTCATTGGCTGGTTATATATTGAGTTTCATAAGTCTTATTTAAGGAAATCTCATTCATTCATTGGACAATCAGTCATGTTACAAATGTTCTGTGTACTTGGCAGTCTGAGCTGCAAATTTAATTACAAATTTTCCATTGAACTGCTGGGAAATATTTAGGTAATGTATACTCTTTATGAGTCAATTCCATTGCAGTGAGTCAGCTGCTCTTCTAACATGTATGTCTTTCACTGATGTGGCCATCAGAAAGCTGAGGCTTCAAAAGCCAAATTAAGAAGATATATATTTGAACGTACTACATCCTTTTTTTATATCCCTTTCATCCATGGGACTACCCAGTACTGTACAGAACATTATCTTCATTGATTTCCATGTTGGTGGTTGCTGTAAGCTTATAAGATGTATACTTTGAGGTTATGTGGTTTGCTATGTAGGTATGTGATACTGTCACTGTGTACTCTCTATATGAGATGTTATATTTGTCACCGAAGTATCTGAACACTCTGCAAGAAGCTTATTTATCCAGAAAATGAATATGTATAATCAGCATGTAATTTCACAGAAGTCCATCAGGGAACCTTATGCTGGGTTTCTGCATTTCCATTTATGTGGGGTGGAGCTATCAAAAAGTGCTTGTCCTTGTAAATTTGTTTACTGTGGTCTAAATTAAGTAAATCTCATACAAGATACTGAAGGACTTTACATAAATAAAATGACCAGAGGCTTTTTTATTGAGTTTTATTCTTGTTTGACACATTTTCTTTTTAAGCAACTAAATCTATACATTTCAAATCTTTCTGAGACAGTAGAGATCTAGGTTTAATAGATGCTGGGTTTAAAAAAGATTCTATCTTGAGATAAGGTGCATATATGAAAATATAATGCCATTCTATATTACATTTTCGATATTGATCAAGTCAACATGTTCTGTTGACCATATTGATAAATTCTGATTAACCACCTTAACACTGAATAGTTAATTAGTTTTATGGCAAGAGTCACACATTACTCAAATATTTTTCCTTTTATAGGAGACCTTTTAGAAAGGTGTCATCAGTCATCATCATCCAACCCCCCACCCCCCCCAAAAAAAAAACCCAACCCCACAACCCAAAAAAGAAGGAACAAAAAAATAAAAGTTTTATTTCATCAGATTGGTTAGTTCTGGTCCTAAATGAATTTGGAAAATATATTTTCTGTATTTTTTTCCCCCATGTAAGACTTTATATTATATTATATTCCCCAGTACAGTTTATGTTCTAAAATTGGTTCTACTTAGAGATGAAGTGTGTGTGATTGTTCATTATTTATCAGATATTTCTCTTTGCCATATGATATTTATTCATTTAACATACACTTTATTTTTATAAGTTGTTCCACACAAGGAAACATAAGCCAACTGATCAATTCCCATGCAAGCAGTAGCGAGCCACTCAGCCCATCTGCAGCTGGAGGGATGTGGATTGGGCGTACTGGGAAGCAAGTGATGGAGACTGGGAAAACACAACACTTGAGAGCCTAAGATGCTCATGGAATGGGTGCTCACAGAACAGTCTTGTCTTACTTCTTCTGAGCACTTTGTCCAAACCAAAGAAACTATTTAAAGACTTACCCTCTGTCGTGGTTTCAGGTCAGCTCAGCCGGTAACAAAGCACCACGAAGCCGCTCGCTCACCCCCCACCCCCGCGCCTGGCCACGTTGGGATGAAGAGAAAATCCAAAGGCAGGCTTGTGGGTTGAGACAAGGACTGGGAGGGATCACTCCCCACTTATGGTCACGGGCAAAAGACAGGCTCAACTTGGGGAAGAAACAAAATCAATTTAATTTACTACAAATCAAAACAGAAACAAAACACAAGGGTATTAGGAAGGGAAACCAAACATCAGAACAACCTCCCCCCACCCCTCCCGCCTTCCCGGCTCAGTTCACTACCGATGCTGTCTACCTCCTTCCCCCGGCGGCGCAGGGGAATCGGGGATGGGGGTTGAGTCAGCTCGCCACACATCGTCGTTGCCGCTTCTTTCCTCAGGGGGAAGATTCCTCACTCGTTCCCTGCTCCAACGTGGTTCCTTTCCGC
>VYZV01030702.1:2285-14174 GCA_013401275.1 Pandion haliaetus | reverse complement strand
GAGGCGGGTCTGACATTTTGGCGCGCGGGTCCGACATTTTGGGGCAGCGAATTCTTCCAGCAACTTCTTAAAGGGGCCGCCTCTGCAGCCCCCCTCCCCTGCCACCAAGGAAAACCGCGCCACACAAACCCATAACACCCTCCCAAGATAAATTTTTATGACAATAATGTTGTCCCTGAGTCTCTTACCAGACTTGTACAAAAGATTACCATACTCTACTTATGATGAAAATCTGACCTGCTTTTGCCTTGCTTCCTAAATGGCTGATGGGGAAAAAAACTTTCCTAGATGAGACAGATGAGCAGTCATCTTAGTTCTTGAAAGAACAAAAGAAACCTCAGAAAAAACTAAGCATTTGGAGAATGCCATAGGCAATTTGAAATTTTTAGAGCTCAAAAGAGAGATTGCTATTTTATGAGGTCTTTTTTGAGGTGCTGTGGTACTTCAATGATGATACACCAATATGCTT
This sequence comes from Pandion haliaetus, assembly GCA_013401275.1. Classification (NCBI taxonomy): domain Eukaryota; kingdom Metazoa; phylum Chordata; class Aves; order Accipitriformes; family Pandionidae; genus Pandion; species Pandion haliaetus. The sequence continues at coordinate 13,705 of VYZV01030702.1, read as the reverse complement.
TGAAATAAATTTTCTGTAAAACATTGGTGTTTGTTCCGTAGACTTTCAATAGTAGTTGGTTTTTTTTCTGGAAAGGTTGCCCAGCTGTGGGATACAATTATAACACATTTTTTTCATCCAAAGTTTATCAGCTACTCCAGAATCAGAATACGTTGCAAGCATTGCTTTGTTATTACTGTGCTATGCAAAAGATGCTGGTTTTATATCTACATTACTTAAAGCAGTGATTGGTTATAGTCTGATACAGGAGAGTGAAACTATTATTTAAGTATGGGTGAAAAACTGAGAAGTTGGGAAAAGGTCCTGTGGGCTTTTGAATTGTTCCTGCTTATTGTTCATTTTGAGATTTCCACAGCAGAGAGGTGCGGAAATCCCTTGGCCACATTTTGGAAAATTTTCAGGTGGCAGTAAAAGCAAAACCAGCTGTCTCCACATTCTTGTTGGGGAGCCTTTTCTCCCTCTTGCGCCTTCACAAATTGCACGTCTGCAATGCAAGAGATGTGGACACTGGGTCTCCTCGGCAAAAGGGCTGTAGGATATTGGCAAAATACTGTGTTTTGAGTAATATTGGTCTGGAAATGGTAAAACCATTGTTGATGATCCTCTTCACAAAAATGTAGTATATTATGTACATCCGGAGTGGGAAACTTGAGCAAGCGGGAAGATAGAATTTCATGCAAATTTATAAATACTTGAAAACAAAATATTAGTAGTAGATTGTCTTAAGTCTAATACTCACTACTTATTTGTTTGTTTATGAGCTGAGAGTAATTAAAATTTCTACTTTCTAGTTCTTACAAGTTTGTATTGTTAGAAATATTGTGGCTAAGAAGGTATCTTTCTCATTTACAACATAGTTTCTTATAATTCTCTTGCATGACTGTGGGATTTACTGGAAGCAATGCACTGGTTCATACTTATTCACTTGGTTTATGAAAACAATTGAAACCCGTGCTAATTCTGCTGTAAATACTTGTTTAATGCTAAGTACATTCTTAAGTGCCATCCTGACTACAGGTTATTTCCTTGAGATGGCTTCCTGATAAGAACTGTAACTTTCAGTCCTCTTTTTTTTTTTAGCTCTTGTTTGTTATGTTCAAGTGCCAGTTAAAAAGAAGAAAAAAAGGGTGTGTGTGTGTGGGGGGAAGGGCAGGATCCAATTCCTTTTAGCCTGTGAAAGTGGAAATCAATAGGGGTGTCCTGGATTGATTTTTGTACCTGTACTAAATAAATAGACATTTTTCTTCAGTGATACAATATTAATTCTTATTATAGTTGCGTGACAACATTTGAAATGCTTACATTAACTTTGTTGTTAACATGTGACAGGAAGTTGTCTATAAAATAAATTTAAAAAAAAATTACAACTGATGAAAGTTTTAGCTTATAGATAAATTCTACAAGTATGCCTAGATTTATTTTAAATCACATATGCTTTTAGAAATTCATTCCTAGAGTTAAATAAATGTAAAATCAAGTTATTCAAAGACTGAATAAATGCAAGTGCTTTTTCTTGTGAAGGAATGTTATAGAGAAAAGTCTTTTTTTGTTTGTTTATTTTGTATTTTGCTAAAAGAGATATTCAAGCTTTAAAAATCTGTGTTTCTAGGTGTTAGAATGAAAACTACATGCTATGACTATAACTATGCAGAGACTGCAAAAATGTAATTAAAAAATGATGCTGCAGAAGAGATGTTTGTTCCCTGCACATACGAGTAATGTTTTACATTACTCTTTCAGCTACTCTAACCCATCTTTGCTTTCATCACTATCATATACAATAGCAGACTTGGGCAGATTTATTACCATTTGTTACCATATGAGTGGCGTTGAATGACCGAGTTGCCAGGCAATTTTTAAACATATTTTTCAGGTGGGACTGAATATGCTTTTTGGTACACTGGTAGCCAAGAAATAATGTTTTGGTGCCAAAAAAATCTAATTGGTTCTACTGAAATTTTCTTCAAACCCTCTAACATTATAACACGCTGGCACAGAATTATCAGTGCTGTGAGATAGCTGCTGTGTCCAGGCAGCCCCTTTCAGAGGCAAAGTCCTGTTAAAAGCCAGCAAAGGAGACTGAAGGAGAGACGCTTCGATAAAACCTGATGCTTGTAAGGGCTGTCGGGCTGAGCTGTGGTTTGCCATGTCTCCTGTCTTCACCCGTATCCAACAGCAGATATTTATGGGAGATTATAAGGCTCAGTAAATGTGTAGAGATTACTGGCTTTGAACCACTGATTGGCAGGAGCCAAGACTTCCTGAGCCTCAGATTTGGGGGCAGACAGGAGGGAGGAGAACACAATGTTCATCAAGGTTTCACAGGCATCATGAAGGTGTGTGTGCAGGGAGGAAGGTTTGCTCTCTGGTCACTCTTCTTCCTCAGTTTTTTGTTCTGGTTCCACTGCATCTTTTTTGAGGGAGTGATTTGAATCTCAGCTAGTAGTCAGCAACGCTTTTTGCTGAGTTTGTGCAAGAGTGTAAGAAACGTGGATTCTTCAAATTACCTCCTGTAACAGGGACTAGACTTGAGCGAGTGAGGAGAACTTGGTGCCATGTATCTTGACTGCGTTAAGACTTTTAATACTGCCTTAAACGACATTTTCAGGAGGAAGCCATGGTTTAGGTGAAACTGTTATGAAATGGGATTTACTGCCAGGTTTCACTGTCAATATAGGTGAGTCAACGGAATGGTATTCTGATTTTTTCAGTATTTTAACTAATGGTCCAGATGATGGAATGGAGAGATGCCTACTACCTTTGCAGAGAACACCAAGCTCGAGCTGGGGCTGTAAGCATCCTGGTAGACAGAATTAGGAGTCGACATAACCTTGGCAAATTGCAGATGATAATTGGAAAATACAGAATGTAATTCAGTACAGGCAGTTAGAAAGCTCTGCAGTTGGCCAGGCATAATTAACTACATAAATACACATCAGTGACCTGCCATAGTAGAGGAGGCAAGGAATGGATCGTAGCTGAGCATGTCAAGAGTGTCACGAGTTACTAAACAGGCATGCACTAAATTCAGCTGTACAACAGTGTCATGGTTTAAACCCAGCTGGCAACAAAGCACCATGAGGCTGCTCGCTCACTCCTCCCCACCCCAGCCGGATGATAAGAAAATATAGAGAAAAGCAGATGGGTCAAGACAAGGACGGAAGGGATCACTCACCACTTATGGTCAAGGGCAAAAACCAGACACAAGTTGGGGAAGAAACAAAATCAATTTAATTGACTACCAATCAAATCAAAACAAGGATATTAGGAAGGAAAACCAAACATCAGAACACCTCCCCCCCACCCCTCCCTCCTTCCTGGCTCAGCTCCATTCCCGGTTCTCTCTCCCTCCTCCCCCCAGCGGCGCAGGGGAACAGGGGATGGGGGTTGAGTCAGCTCGCCACACCTTGTCTCTGCCGCTCCTTTCCTCAGGGGGAAGATTCCTCACTCGTCCCCTGCTCCACCGTGGGGTCCCTCCCACGGGAGACAGTCCTTCACCAACTTCTCCAACGTGGTTCCTTTCCGCGGGCTGCAGTCCTTCAGTCACACACTGCTCCAGTGCGGGCTTTCCCATGGAGTTGTGGCCATCTTGGGGGGCATCCCCCTGCTCCAGCATGGGCCCCTCCCCGGGCTGCAGGTGGGCATCTGCTCCCCTGCTCACCTCTGTGGGCTGCAGGGGGACGACCTGCCATCTCACCACGGGCTGCAGGGCAATCAGCCTCCTCAGGCGCCCCTCCTCCCCCTCCTTCTTCACTGACCTTGCTGTCTGCAGAGGGGTTTCTTTCACACCCCACTCCCCTCTCTGCTGCAATTTTCCCCTTCTTAAATATGTTATCCCAGAGGTGCTACCACCGTCGCTGATGGGCTCGGCCTCGGCCAAGTCGGACCCGCCGCTTGAGCCAGGGAATCTTCTAGCAGCTTCTTACAGGAGTGTCCCCCTCTACCAAAACCCCACCACACAAACCCAAAACATTCAGAAATATACCTTCCTGAAAAATAAACCTCCTATGCTTTTCAGCCCTAGGAGGGCTGAGCTGGTCAAGTAAGATGCAATGTGATGTCCAGTTTAAGCACCTCATCCCAGGAAAGATTTGAACAGTTACAAGGAGTCTATGTAAGAGTGATAACAAAGATCAGTAGTCCAGAAAACATGACCTTCTGTGAATCATTGGACAAACTGGAGCTGTTATTGTAAGGAAAGATGACTGAAGTAGAATATAACAGTTCTCAAATATATGAAGAGAGAATGGGACAATTTGTTCTCCATGCCTGTAGTGGGTAGGATGAGAAATAATGGACTTTGGTTGCAAAGAAGAAGATTCAAGATAGCTATCAGAAAAAGCTTTCTCATTGTAAGTGTAGTAAAGCATTGAAATAGATTTCCCAAGGAGGTCATGCAGTGGACAGTATTCAAGGTCTTTAAAACTGGAGTAGATAACAGTTCTGCCATACCGCTGTTGGGAATGTCCAAGGCAGAGCTGATTCTGTTTTGGAGTGAGAAAGCCTAGATATTTTTTTACACCTTTTCCACGCATGTGGTGCAAGAATGATTATTTTGTTTGTTTTTCTGAATTTCTTTCCTGTTAAATCTTTGCCTTTTTGACCATCAGTGAGTAGTGCCATTCACTGCATCTCTTTCATCTGGTTTGAATAGTGATAGCTTTGTATATATCCTTGTTTTTTCCTCACTGTGCATGCCTTTATATTTTCAGTATTGATCTACCACTTTTTCACTAAATGCAGCAAGTGTCCTCTGTGTTTCTTTGTGGTCAGCTTTAGTTTTGATTAATTTCATTAACATAATATTGTATTTTATGCGTACTGTGTCATCAGTTTCTTTTTCACTTTATTCATATATCAAACACCAGAATTGTTCTTGAATTCTCCAGGATATTTCCTATGTATTTGGCTAAATTTGCAGGTTGAAGTATTTCAGTTAAAAATCTCTATTGCGGGCCCAAGAGGAAGTAAGATGGAGACCTTTGATGATCAGAGATACTCTGCATGTAAGGTCTTGGGTCTGGGGAGCTTAGCTGTTACATTTTAATGACTTTTATTATTGAGTTATATTATTCTGGGGTTTGTGAAAGGTTATGACTACAATCTGAGCAATTTCCTGAAAAAAAGGATGTGAACAAACACAAGGTGTAATATTAAGATTTTTGTCATAGAGAAAGCAGGAAAGGTCACAATGCTTTTTTTTTGACCTTTCTCTTGTTTCAATTCTCAAGACATTTTTTCTTTAAGAAGAAAAAGATTGGCAGATTCTACTATTCGAAGAAAGCTGTAAGATTTTTATTAAGTGTTAGGATCGGGATCAAGGACTGGATCAAGAATAAACAACCACAAGGTTTGTCCTCACTCAGAGACTGATAATCAGAAATAATAAGCAATCAAATTTTAACTAAATATTGTGGCAGTATTCATGGCGTTTTGCCTTTTTCTGTGAAAATTCGCTGCTACACTTGAAAGACCACTTCTTTTCTCTGTATTAAAAACAAACAGAAAATGTGCTCTTGGAGAGTGTGTGTGTGTGTAGGTTTTCATTTTTCTTATTTTTAGAAACTGCATAGGTTTAGGTCAGCACTGAGGCTTCTTATTCTGGTAACAAATTATTCCCTTCCACTTAGTCTGAAAGAGCCTAATATTCTTGGTAAGGAAGTTCTGGCTTCCCCCCCCAGCTGGTGCTCAAGTTTGAGATTAATAAACAACCTAATGCCTTCTTAAAAATCAGGAAATTTATCAGCCAGAGATAAATCAGCAGACATTCTTCCTGTGGTAACAGGATTTGAAATGGGGACTTTATCTTTGAGTGCAAGCTGTGCCCCCGAGTCATAGCGAAGCAAAGTTGTGTTTCATTACAAAATGCTCAGGCATTAACATCATATGCCTAATGAATAATGTCACGTATTTGGACTGCAGTATCTTCTAGCCTGTGCCACTGTGGATCAGACCTCTGTTGCACCATGTGCTGTACAAACTTACAACAAAGTGACTGTTCATACTTTCAAGAGTTTTTTGCTCCCTTAGTCTGTGCTGCTTTCCGGTTTTGTTAGTTCTTTGTGCCTCTATCCTTTAAATTCAGCACAGGGAATTTTTATAAAGCTGCTTAAGAGTGGATTGTTTGAAACAAAAGGCAAGGCTGCTACTGAAGCTTCAAATTGTTTCAAAGACATTGAAATAGAGGGGAGAAAACATCCTTCACAGTATCTGTACTTAAATAGGAAATAGTTTGGTTTTGAAAAGTTAATAGGTGTGCTGTCTTTGCTTGTGCAATCAAACATTAAAATTAATCATTTTTCCATTCATAACTGATTATATTAAAGAGATCATAAATACTTAACTACTTGAATTCATATTGTGGCCAAAAATACTTAGCAAATGTAAAGTGGATTTCTATGGTAATTTTCTAAGGTTGTCTAACTTGGTGTCCTTTCTGTGACTTCAGTTTCATTTATGAAATAAAAGGGAATATTCAAGCCTCTTGAACACCTTACTTCCACCTGCATTTGCTGATGTAGGAAACCATCAGGTTATTTAGATTTAGGCTTCAAATTTGGTTGTTGATGCCAGCTATTGGAAGTAGTGAAGATCTGTATGTAAATTCTGTTTGTACGAAATCTGTCATTTAGAGGCAAATCCTGCCTCATTTAGAGGCAAGGTTTGTTGTTTGCCACTTGTTTTCATGCTATACTATCAATTTTTATTTTATATGTAATTTAATTGTATCTTACTTATCTACTTTGTAGTCAATATTGTTTTAAAAAAACCCAAATAAAACCACAAAACTTCTGTGAATTTTGAATTCCCAAACAAGCCTTTGGGGGAGAATAAACATACCAATGTCTATTCCAGTACTGAGCAGCTTCTAGCTCTTCTGATAATATGAATGTATTAAGAGAAGCGGTTTCTGTCTATCTAATACTGGATGATATCTCTGGATGTTGACTTGGGTTGTTTTAGTTGCTTAAGAATGGAACCTTTCCTGTTGATTGTGTTTTAATTAATCAATTTCCACACTGTTTGTATTCACAGTCAGGGGTGAAATTTTTTCAGATGATTAAAATCAACAATAACAACAAACCTTGAATATGCAGAGGGATATTAGATAAGAGAGGATGACACCCAGGAAATGTAAATCTTCCTAATTGTTCTTATATGACACATTGATCTATTTATCTTCCTGAAAAGAAACATTTCCTGCTATTTAATGTGTATAATCCCTTTCCTAATTTCAGATAAATACTTCCAAGAAAGATGTTTTTCTCTTTAAACTCATCCTTCTTAATTGCTGATGTCGTCAAGACGTTTGTTAAGATGTTCATCAAGCTTTACAGAGTTTCTTGTTAGCTAACAACACTAAGAGCTGAAACAAAATTCTCCTAGTCTTTCCTCATGAATGAATAACTTTTATAAGTCTGTTAATATATTTCTGAACATAGTCACTCTGTTGCAGACCTGTGTGATTATTTGCTGGGATCAGTGCAGCGAGATTGTTCTTATTCCAATTTTCCCTTGAAGTTGTGGATTAGTTCTCAACAATTCAGCATAAATTAATATTTTTTTTTGTTTCTGGAGATTGTTCTACTTTAGAAACAATCTGACCAACCAGCTGAAAAAAAATTATTTAGCAGGCTTGAAGCAGTTTGTATTGAAATGCAGGTTCTTTGCTTTCATGGTAAAGCATAGAGATTTCCTGACATGTCATAATTTCTGGCGTTTCAGAGTGTGGATAGTTTTATTTGGCTGAAATATATGCACTGAGCACTCCCTTTCCTCCTTCTTGGGAGTCGTGATTTGAGGTAAGGTGAAACTGAGAATTCAAATGAAATGATGTCAAATATAGTTTAATGACCTAATTAAATCTAACCTGCATTTAGCTTTCAAAGGAATACAAGTAACTGGCATTATATAACATAGAACTGATCAAACTTTTCAAGAGTATTCCACAGCATGAGTGTTCCATATTTTTTTCTTCTACTTTAGATATTAAAAACAAACAAACAAAATCCCAAAATCCCAACAACATTTGTTAGGCATGTAATTTTCTATATCATACTCCCACATCTACTTCTAAAATCTCTTTCCACCTTTCTGACAGTTTGTCAACACAGTGAATCACATTTATTTGGCCTAAAATTTAATGGAAAACTAGTTCACTTAACAAAGGCCTTCAGACTTAAAAATAGTGATTTTTAATCTAAATGTTTTACTTAATAAATGGTACCAAATAATATAGTTTGTAAGACTGACATTTAATCTCTAATCCTTAATGCCAGTACTCAGGAATTACCTTCTAGTTAATGCTCTATCATGAAAACTTATGTGTATGGAAAAGGTTTGCACCGTTTTTTATTAGAGAACTTGAGTCCAGAAGTAGTAAGACAAACTAAAAAATCGGAATGAAAGACAAAACCAGCTTGCAGCAGAACCCTGCTTGAACTTTTAAATGTGGTGATATAATGGATAAAAATAGAGTCTGAGTGTGTTGACCTGTACTATATGCAAGAAAGTTCATTTGCTCGTCCTACAATTATTGTATTTTAAATGTCAAATTGACCGAAGAAAATTGCCTTGAAGAAGTCCAAGATTTACACATTGAATGGAAAAAGTGCAAGACCATAATTTTTTATAGTGAAATCCTAAGTAGTATCTAAACATTTCAGTCATACAATCAATCTTTGCATAAGGGCTCTTACATCTGCTGACTAACATTATATTATTATGTATGTTAAGCCATTTGTAGTCAGGCAAAACTATAAGGCAAAATATACTCGATTTTAAATTCACAGTACTTGCCCATAGTGGGCTTTGCACTAGTTGAACTCAACCAATTTGTTAATAAGACACTTTATTTGAGCCAAGCGAAAATCCAGTATGATTATGGTCTACTGGTGTGGCACGATCAGCAGCTCTCATAGACTCTCATTCATGATGGGCCAGTGCTGTTGCCTAAAAAAAATCCCTGTTGAGGCTGCAGAGTGCAAAGCAGCGGTGCTTGTGGAAGAGGAGATTCAGCAGTCAGCAACAGTTCTGGCAGTGGATCTTTCTAGTACAGAGCTGGCCTCAAGTATCGTTTTCTAACAATCCAAAATAAACAGGATTGGTTTACACTAGGCTTTTATATCTCTCTTACCCTTCTGTTCCAAGAACCTCTGGTGACACCTCCAAAACTTCATACACTAGCAATAAAGAAACATTTTGGTTTCAGTCACAGGCTGAACACATCATTCTGTCATCCTTGTGGATAATTCCCAGAAATAAAAATTTACATAATTTGCATTGATAGATAAATCTTAATGAAACTGATGTTAAGAGGTGTAGAATTATATTGTATAGTGATTCAACAGCAATATTGCCTTTTGTTAGCTCCTTCCAGAATGTATCTAGGTTAATCTAGATATTACACTATATAAATGTAATTCCCTGTCCATTTATAAGGGAATGTTCATAAAAAAAAAATAGAAGGAAAATTAGGTTTTTTGTTCCTTCCTTGATAATGGTGTTCATATAGTTTACAGCAAATAGCAAAAATGAGAAGTTATCTAGAAACTTCTAGAATAAGTACAGGAGATGCATTTATTAGTAAATGTAACTTTAATCAATTAACATAGTTAATAAAAAAAAATATTATATTTCATTGTAGCTAAGATAAAAGTACAGAAACAATAACCAACCAAGTTTAAATATGCTCCTTGAAACAGCAGTCAGAGTAGTACTTAGCCTAACATGCAGTCTTTCAAGTGGCAGTGTGGAAGAATTTTTATGTGTAGTTTGACTAAATGGTTCTTCTTTTGATCCTTTGCTCTGCTTTCACTGTGGTGCATAACAAATATTTCTACTCATTGGTACTAATCTTATTATTTCTATTCCCAGTCTCTAGAGTGTCCTAGGTTATACTACAGGTAATATTTTTACAAGCTGTTACACATTCCCTGTGATAACTGCCTGAAACTTTCCATATTGTAAATTCAGATGTATTTATTTACAAATTTTTTGGTCTTTTGTGAGTCAATCCTTTCTCTCTTTCTGGTTAGAGATGTACAGGTTTCTACTGACTCTATGCATTGTTCTGAAAATGAAGAAATTAAACTGCATCCTCAAAGGCTATGTTGGGTGGTTTTCAACATGCCTAGTAGTGTTTGTGAAGAACTACCATTCTTTTCTTGAGTAGTAGTTAGTGGCAGAAGAAAGTTATCTTACAGAACAGTTGTGTTCTCTTCTGTAACAGTTACGTTGGAGAATTCTGGCATTTTTAAAAGGCATTTCTTTTCACAGTTAAAGAAAACAGTTAAGAGCTGCTTTTTAGGAAGCTGACTGGGGAAATTTTTTTTTTTTTAAATTTTTTAGCAATAATAGCCTACTGAGATAATTGGTGTAAAAATGTAATATGGAATTATATTTTGTTAAGGATGACATCCATGTTAAATAGTTTGTTGTTAAAAATACATGCTGAAGTCCATATACTTTAATGTTAATTAATATGTTTGTTCTTCAATAAAAAGCTTATTCTGTGTGCCTTTGCTTGTGCTGGAATGAGTTGAAAACCAACTTAATGTCACTTTCTGTGTTTCAGACATAAAACCTTCTCTTTGGCACCTGCTGTTCTGTTCTGCCAATTGCCGCTTACTGCTGGGAATATATGTATCAAATTCTTTTCTTTTACATCTCTAAGACTTTTATTGGCTGTCACTGTCAGCTGGGGTTATTTCCCCTCAAATTTGTAATTTTGTTCTTTCCTTCTCCACGTGGTTAAGTTTAATCCAAAGTTATTGTTACTGCGTTACTATTTGGAAAATTGATGCTGATAGTGGTGATCGTAAGGGACAGTGGGTTAGGAAGGACTATTTCATTTTCAGCTGGAGGGGAAAACAATCTGATCTCTTTACCATGGTGGGGAAAACACAACCCCAAATTCAGTTATCAGGTAGGCAGACAAATGCCTAGTAGCATGGTGATTAGAAGGGTTTAGGTACCATATGCAGTAGGATAATTAGATGTATTACTCATGGTTTTGTTGAAACAATGAAAACATTGTTGATGTCTACTCAACTAGATCTATCTGTGGAATGTGTGGGACAGAAGTAGCTGTTAGTTCTGTGTAGGATGATGTTGCTGCTCTCTATTCTTCTGACAAAAAAATCAAGATCAGCAGAAGGAGTACAGACATGGTTTCTGTTCCTGGCAAATCCTGGGCAAATGCCAGTACTTGCTTCTAATTTGACCAAAGGTGGTTTCTGGAAAGGTTCTCTTTTGCCATGTCTAGAATTCTGTCTCTGAATAGACTATTTGAATTAGCAAGCTGTACTGCCATGGCAGGTCTCCGGTTATGAAATTCTAAAATAAAATAAAATATGTTTTTGTGCCAGCATAGCAGAGTATCCTTTTAATGCATGGAATAGGCTTTACTGAAAAGCAAT
>VYZV01030699.1:15958-28780 GCA_013401275.1 Pandion haliaetus | reverse complement strand
TTTCTCCTGAAAGAGGTAGGTTTTTTTCCCCATAGATAATCAAAATCACTAGGTGGCAGTCTATGCCTATAAGTAGCTGTTTTGATACAACTGCTAACTCCTTTTTAAGTGCTTTTATAGACATCAAGGTCCAAGTATCACCTAATATTATAGTAGGGAGAATTTAGTGTATTAATACTCAGTAGTAGTACTATACAGATGTTGTTGCTTGCTATCCAGACTGTTACTGAAGCCTCTCTGGAGAGATAGAGAAGAAGTTTGCTTTTAGAATAAATCTCTCATGAAATCTAAATCTTTTTTTTCCAGGAAAGCCATTTAAGCCTGAGTGTAGAGCAATGTTGTAATATAAACATGGCTAGAGGCCTAAAGTAATAAGTGAAAGAAGTCAAACTCATTGACTCTGTAAGGAAATAAATCCTAATTTTTGATTGGATGAATTTTTTACATGCTACAAACAGTTTTGTTTGNACAAAGAGTTTTGTTTGAAAGTGTTTAATTGAGGAATCGTATGTAAACAAGTCATTATGTGGAAGTTTCTTTTCCACGATAGCTATGACTCAGGATAGTACGTTTGTTCATGTATATCTTATATCAACATCCAAAATAGGTGATTCTAGTTTTCTGGCAGTGTTTTGCTGCTCATGATCTTTCTATTGGTGTTAGTATGTTTTGCAGGAGCTGAATGCTTAGAAATCTGTTGCTGTATAATCCTGGTTCCTGAAAATGAGTAGACTCCCTGGAAGTTTTATGTGGAAAGTTCCTTTCAGATAAGGGAAGGGAAACAAGTCTTGTACAGTTTTTTTCCTTTGTCCCCTCCTTCCCATCTTGCACACTGGAAGGAATATTCTTGTTTTATTGTCTCCTTCTCCTTCACCCCCTGCCAGGTTTTTAATTGTCACCATTTTGCAGATGTTGCATACTCTAACCTGTAGAGTATCTTTACTGAAGTAATGAATGTCTGTTGTTCCATAGTCCTGCTGTCTGGAGATGTTTCCTTTCTCTACAGCAAAGATGTAAACTGCATGACTGATAGCCTGCTTCGTTGCCTACTGTATTTTTGTAGCCTAGGTAATGTGTGCAAACATTTTTTACTTTTATATTTTTTAAAAGGGAAGTAGGTATTATTTCAGTCTTTTGAAGAAAATGCTATCTGAATGAAACAGCTGTACATTTGTCTTTGAGTCTGCAGATGGATTTGAAACAATGGTCTTGAGTGTGGATATATGTGTCCTATTGCCCTGCCTGAAGCGTGAAATAAAGTTGCAGAATGTCAAGATCAGATTCATCCACATGACAAAAATACAGAGATCAGAGGTAGGGATTAGATCACAGGAGGTAAAGAAATGGGAGAAAAAAATAGAGGATAAGGTAAAAATGGAGAAGGTGGACAGAAGTAAAGACTGAGAAACAAGAATAGCAGAAACAGTGACTGACAAGGAAAGCTACTCAGAATAATGCCAGAGCAGGTTTTTTTGGGGTAACTCCAAAAAAAGACCCATCTAGCCTACTGTGACCAAAAGTGAAGATTTTGAGATTATATAAACAGGGGAAGTGAAGTATATATAATACTTTTCTTGAATACTCTCTGCCATCCTCCAAACACTTACAGCTTGACGGCTTCCTTATCTAGAAGTGCCTCTGTATACTCATTGGCCTCAGTAGAGATTTGTCTTTAATACCATTCTGGTCTACACTTGAAGGGAGGCTCTAATGTGCACTTACTGCCATGTCAAAAGTCTATCCTTAGTGAGGGTAAGGATCAATAGTCTTCTGATTATTTCAAAGCTTGATATTCTGAGAATGTGGAATAGGATCAGCCCTTGCTCAGAACTCCGGGAATCCAACAGAAGTAAGATGGGCTTGGCAGGTCTTTCCCCATAGCAGTGCTTTGGGGAGAGTGAGGTTTTTTGGTTTATGTGTTCACTTTCATAGATGAGATTTGGGGAGGTGGTAGAAACCAAACCCAGAAGAATTGGAAGAATTGAATACACTTAAAAAATTGGAATCTTAGATCAGGCTATTGCCTGTGTTTGTTGTCATCTTAAAAAGTAATATACAACTTCAGTAATTCATGTCTCTGTGGTAAAAAATACTTGTGTACAGGCTTTCCAATGCTACAGCTGTTTGTAGGTCTTATCCGTTACATGCAGATGTCTCGCACAGATGAGATGCATGCATTTGTATGTATGTGTTTGGATGATATGTTTCAGTGAAGCTATGTTTCACTCAAAAACTGTGAAGTTGTTATGCTTGCCAAAAAGTTTATGCTATGGAGAGGAAAGCTGACCTAGTAAAGAAACATGAAAGACCGGAATTTAGTTTTTCTTGTTGCTATGATTTCATGCAAGTTTGGATAGCCAGAGAACTAGCAGTTTCCCTTTAGAACAGGAGTAGGGTTTGAGCCTTATGTCTCCTTAACTAAGCAGATTGCAGTTCATTTTAGGGACTGCTTTCCTTGGTATATGGGATGTCTAATTAGAGCTCATTGGAGCTTTTCATGTTCCTGTTAATGTATCTGAAAAACTGGAGTAAAAAAATAATTTTGAGTGTAGTGCTCTGAAAGTAGTCTTGAATTATCCACTTAGCAGAGGTTATAGGAGTTGGAAGAAAGATGGTCAGCAGTGAAAATGTGAAAAATCTTTCTTCTGATGACCAGCTCGCAGAGGGTCACAGCAGCTTCAGGAGCTAGCAGGTTAAGTGCAGTCGTGTTTGATCAATGCTCAAATGAAAGAATGATGTTGGGAAGAGAAAATATATTTCCAGAGTTGTGTGAGGCAAGGAAGGAGCATTAGACCAGTGCCTGTAAGATGGAACTTTCTGTGAATGGTGAATTCACGTAAAAGAAAGAGATAGTTATTGGAGGATTGTAAAAGTTCAAAGAATCACTTCTGTGATTCTGTGATATTTTTAGAAGTTTTTAAAGAAGTTAAAGGTGTCTATTAGTATCGTGAGCCTTCTGCAAAGCCGAGTGTGAGTTGGGTATGGATGCAGCGAATCCATGTGTTGGTACCTGACAGATTTTTTTTATTTTTTTTTTTTTAATATGAAATTGGAAAAAATGTGATCCTTAGTAAGGGAAGTTTTAGTCTAAGTATTATGTGTGTAGGATTCATCTTGGCAAATGCACCATTTAAAAGCTGAATCTAATATAAACAAGTAGTTCAGGCTTCCTCTTGGTTCCATATCAGTTCTAGCAGGTAATTTGTGCTGCTTATTCAAGAATATTTGAGACTAACTATGATCATAGAATTGTTTAGGTTGAAATAGACCTTTAAGATCGAGTCCAACCATTAACCTAGCACTGCCAAGTCCACTGCTAAACTGTGTCCCTAAGCACCACATTTACATGTCTTTTAAATGCCTCCAGGGATGGTGACTCCACCACTTCCCTGGGTAGCCTGTTCCAATGTCTGACAATCCTTTCAGTAAAGAAATTTTTCCTAATATCCAATCTAAACCTCCCCTGCCGCAACTTGAGGCCATTTCCTCTTGTCCTATCACTTGTTGCTTGGGAGAAGAGACCANGCCCTTCACCAGCTTCGTTGCTCTTCTCTGGACACGCTCCAGCACCTCAATGTCTTTCCTGTAGTGAGGGGCCCAAAACTGGACACAGGACTCAAGGTGTAGCCTCACCAGTGCCCAGTACAGGGAGATGATGACTTCCCTGCTCCTGCTGGCCACACTGTTTCTGATACAGGCCAGGATGCTGTTGGCCTTCTTGGCCACCTGGGCACACTGCTGGCTCATATTTAGCCGACTGTCAACCAGCACCCCCAGGTCCTTTTCTTTCCAGCCCCTCTTCCCCAAGCCTGTAGCGTTGCATGGGGTTGTTGTGACCCAAGTGCAGGACCTGGCACTTGGCCTTGTTGAACCTCAGACAACTGGCCTCGGCCCAATGATCCAGCCTGTCCAGATCCCTCTGTAGAGCCTTCCTACTCTCGAGCAGATCAACCCTCCCTCCCAACTTGGTGTCATCTGCAAACTTGCTGAGGGTGCACTCGATCCTCTATCACACAGCAGCCTGCACTTCTCTTTCATGGCATGTCTTTCTATTTGTCACCAAGGGGGGTCTAGGTGACTGCTTAAGTTAGATTCCTAATATCTGGATGGCTGATTGGATTACTTTCAAAGTTTTTGAGCTATTGGAAATTATTTTTGGGCTGAAAGAGTAGTGTAAATGAGTTGTTTCACTTTTCAGTAGGGAATTCTTGAACAATGCCATTTTAGTTCACTTGCAACTATTTGGGAATATGGGTACAATGTGAATACTCGGAATGGGAACTATTTCAAAGATTCTCTCAGTTCCTGGAGGATGCCACTGTGGTGTCTCCCACCAGAAGTGAGTGCCTGCCCAAGGTAGAAGAGAGTTGGCCTCAGTTCTGTCCCTCAGGAGTTCTGAACTTACTCCCAAAATTGTTGACTGAGGTATCAAAATTGATTGCTGTGGAGATGTGGCAGAATGATTTTGTCAGCAGTTGTTCTTTTGAAATGTTTTGGAATGAATTGGTCTTCTGCTCATGTGATTCACTTGTTGCTGTTTGGGATCCTTGGTGTGATAACAGAGTGAACAAGAGGAAGATAAGTTTCCTCCTTTCTGGATTAATGTTCCATCACTGGTTGGAGGGTCTCTCACTCATGGCTTTTATTTTTGTCTGTTCTGGTTTCTTTTAGCTGTTCTGTTTGGTCTCTTGTTATTGCTCTCTTCCTCTTTTTTTGTCAGTGCTTATAGAGGTATACTGCCCACAGCAGCTTATGGTAGTCTCATACAAATTCATTTAGAACAAAATGCTTTTCATAAGGTTTCTGTGTAACATTGCTAATATGTTCTGGAGCGATGTTTTCTGCCTTTATTAGCAGTGTGGTGTTGACTGTCAGTTTGTGGCATGCTTTAGTCCCTAAGTCCTTTTGTATTGTACTGCTCTGCAGCCAGTAATTGCTTCTTTTCTGGGTGGACACCTGATAAAATGAAACTCAGTAGGAACAACTGTGTGTCACTCCTATATGTTGGGTAAAACAAAATCAGTCTCAGATAATTTCCTTTCGGGTAATTCTGAATTACATACATGGCTAGAGACATTCATACATGCAGACAGTAATAAATGAGGGATAAACAGCTTTAATTTTTTCTTAATAATTTTTCATAGCTAATATAGATTTCCTCACATGGAGTAGAAAAGGTGCAGTAAGTACGCACATGTAACTTGAAATTTAATTCTCTTCTTACCCTATTCTATTCAAGCATGCAGGCTTGTTTTGTAAATAATCCTTCCTATGCTTCATTATTTTGGTGCAGCTAGAAGTGCAGATAAAATTGGTAGGATTTTTTTTCTTCCAAACCATATTTAAAAAAACCCAAGTGTGAAATAGATGGGGAGCTGACTGTAAACAGTAATTAGTGTCTGTTCAATTGGTCCAGGATATTTTCTTGCAAATTGGAAAATCACGGAAGAAAAGGAAAATCAAGAGAAGAAATAACACTTGTATTGAACCCTGTGAGGGTGGGGGGAGTTGAATCAAAGATTTCCCCTGTGGAAAATTTCAAACACATCAAAAAGCAAGTGACTGAACTGCATATGAAACCACAGTTACAGCAAGAAAATAACATCCTTATGTCAGGATGACCTAGCCACATTAGCAATCAGCTGGATGCTTTAAAAATGATTTTATTTATCACTTCCATATTTGTTTTCCTCTACTTTCTGCCTGCCTTACAGAATTAGATCCCTGAAGCACAGGGGATGTTTTGGGACAGATCAGCTGGCAAAGACTGTTCTTAGCCTTCAGTGATGGAGGTTACCTGGCTTCCCTACACACACAGTCCCAGTGCATGCTTGTTCTTATGATTTGAAGCTTTTTCTTATTGATCAGTTTTCTCTGAAAACTCTGGTTGCTGTAACTGAAGGATGTGGGCCATCTAAAACTGGATACATTACTCTGGGTCTTGCTGAGTAAGACCTGGTTGCTTACAGCTTTCTAGCGATACATGTCATGATAATGCTAGCTTGTCTTGCAGCAATAATATTTCCAATGTCTGATCCACTGTAATCCCTGGTTGTTTTCTGTAGACCTTGTGTCTAAGGTGTAAACACCTGTGTGAGTTTTCAGGGAACACTTCATTCTCAGTAAATGAGTCATTTGTTTATAGTTCAGTAAAATAATTTCGTATTTTTCATTTATTTGGCCAGGAGATGGCTGTACCTAGCCATGGACAAGGGACACCAGCCTTTCTAAAACCATGGTAGTCATTCATCGAAGGAAAGTTTTTACTTGAATACGGTATTATTTTATGAGCTTGAGCTGTAGAAAACTCCTGAAGGCAAGTTCTGTGTTTAAGGGAAATGCCTATGGGGGAAAACATGGGTGAGAAGACAAGGTTGTCCTCAGGTTGTTATGGTATTTGGTGAAGCTTCTTGGCTAAGGAGGATTGGACATGCTTACAAAGATTGCTTAATGCCCTGGTGGCTTTTAGTGGCATAAGATAACAGGAGACCCTTTTGACGCTGAGCTAATAGAGGTAGATAGTATGTTTTTAAAAAAAAAAACCCAAACAACTAAAACCTAATAAATTTGCCTTCAAAATCTATAAAATACTTGAAAATATTTATATTGTAAATCTTTTTTTGTTAGTGATTTCAGGAAATTGTTTATTGTGGAGACTGCACAGCATGTTACTGGTGAGGGAGCACAGATGATAGATCTGGTTATCATGGTTATCTCCATGATAGTGGAGGTTCTGGGTCTGTTCTTGGGGTGTCAAGCATTACAGTGCAAGGGCAAGAACTACAAGAACACAATTTGGATAGGCTGGTTGGGGCAGTGTATTAAGGTAGTGTGTTCTGCCTCCCAGAAGCTACTAGTGGTTGGGTATTACTTCAACAGGTGGGGAGACACTCTGAGGTTTTTCTATGAGTTTTTTTAAATCAATAATCATGGGGTCTTTTGCGTGCTTTAAGAACATGGCAATATGCTATTATAGGGAGGAGAAAAACTCAGCCTAAAGTAGCATAAGAAATAAGTGTTAGGGGTTTATTGTATAAACAGATCGAAAATGTTAGTTCGATGGTTCAGAAGCAGACTGCAAGCTTGTTGCTTCCTCTTTCATGTAGGTGCTGGTCCTTCCTAACATATTGCATGTTGTAGAATGAATTTTTGGCATGGTGGATTTAAGTTGAAGGTGGAACATTTTATTCAGAGTTTAAAATGACTAGTTGTTGTGTATAGACTGAGTAAAACCTAAGTAGTCTGGAGTTTGGTTATCTCCGTTTCATTGCGGATGGATTTAAGCGAAGAATTCTGTAGCTTGCTTGCCTGGTTCTTCCAGAGCAGTTTGGCAAGATCTAGATTTTGTTCTGATTTATATAAATGTCTTTGAACAGTAACATCTGGAGAATGTGTTCAGACTCATTACACAATAGTACATTTTGTTCATTTTCATCTTAAATAGCCAATTCTTTTTTTTTAAGATTTACAGTTGGAAAAAAAGAAAAGTTATTTGAGAACTTGATACAGTGTAGTATGTCCTTTTACATGGTTTGCATCTGTGGGATAGTGATATAAATAATTCTGTGTCAGAGCTAAATAAAATTTATTTTAGCTGTTTTATTTTTTTTTAATTGTTCTAATAGTGTGCCTGGTGTGAAAACAGTATTTTATTTATTTGGGACTTACTAATATTCATTATGTTTCTTTTTATATGTTGCAAACCTGTTTGAGGGAAAGATAAGGAATATACTTTTTAATACAGAACTTGATACTCAGTACAGAGCTTAAGAAAGCTGTTCTAATGGATTTTTAAGATATTTCAAGATATATTGCTGAGCAAAAAAGTATGTGCTGCTGAACTTAATAAAAATGGAATTTTCCACTTCAGGAAATACTTTAAGTGAAACATTTAAAAGTAATATTTTAGTGATATAGTGTCAAAGAGAATAAAACTTTATGTATTAAAGACACAAGATAGAATCAATGAGCATAACTAGTATTTGCAGTTGGTATTAATATCAGGTCTGCAAGCACAGTTCGTGTACCTTGTTTTAGATGCCAGTCTTTATGTCTTTACTATTTCTTAGGTGGAATTTAGTGACTCTCAATTTCCTTGGTTAATCCTGTGATCAGTATGCCCTCTGTTTCATTTGTACTTGTCAAGTGGGACTAATTTAGTATGTCTGCTGTTTTTTCTGCCTCTGAGGTTGGTGAGAAGTAATTATTACCACTTCAGTTTAAGAAGGTGCCGCAGACTTTATTACAGGGACTAAAACACTCAAGAGTGTTCTTGGAAGTAATTTGCTAGAAGCATAGAAAGGTCAAAAAGGTCAAGACTACCACCCCAGTCCAGTCAATTTTCTAAGCAGCTTTGCCACAGAACCACTTTGAGGAGCAGGTTAATCTTAATTTAACTTGAGGCAGAGCCATCTTGCAGTGACCAGGCTGACATAACATGCTAGTCATTTATTAGAAGAGATCTCCTTTCTTTTTAATTTGTACAAACATTAAATCCTCAAAACCTGGCAAGGAGTTTTCACACTTGTATGGAAGCACCAAGTATAGATCAATTTATTGATTTTTCTCATGCACATGTGTTGTGGGGCCCACCTAAGCTGCTCTGTCACTCCCCTCCTTAGTTGGACAGGGGAGAGAAAATATAATGAAAAGCTTGTGGGTCAAGATAAGGACAGGGAGAGATCACTCACTAATTACTGTCACAGGCAAAACAGACTTGACTTGGGGAAATTAGTTTACTTTATTACCAATCAAATCAGAGTAAGATAATGAGAAATAAAACCAAACCTTAAAACAACCTTCCCTCTGCCCTTGCCTTCTTCCTGGGCTCAACTTTACTCCCGATTTTCTCTACCTCCTCCCCACCAGTGGCACAGGGGAACAGGGGATGCGGGTTGGGGTCAGCTTGCCACACATTGTCTCTGCCGCTCCTTCCTCCTCAGGGGCAGGACTCCTCACTTGTCCCCTGTTGCAGCGTTGGGTCCCTCCCATGGGAGACAGTCCCTCACCAACTTCTCCAATGTGAATCCTTCCCATGGGCTGCAGTTCTTCACAAACTGTTCCAGCGTGGGTCCTTTCTGAGGGCTGCAGTCCTTCAGGCACAGACTGCTCCAGTGTGGGTCCCCCATGGGGCCACAGGTCCTGCCAGGAGCCTGCTCCAGTGCCGGCTTCCCACGAGGTCACCCACCTGCTCCAGCGTGGGGTCCTCCCCAGGCTGCAGATGGCTATCTGCTCCACCGTGGACCTCCATAGGCTGCAGGGGGACAGCCTGCCTCACCATGGTCTTCCCCACAGGCTGCAGGGGAGTCTCTGCTCTGGTGCCTGGAGCACCTCCTCCCCCTCCTTCTTCACTGACCTGGGGGTCTGCAGGCTTGGTTCTCTCACATATTCTCACTCGTCTCTCTGGCTGAAGTTCCTGCCATGCAGGGTTTTTTTTTCCCCCTCTCTAAATCTGTTCTTCAAGAGGCACTACCACCATTGCTGATGGGCTCGGCCTTGGCCAGCGGTGGGTCCATCTTGGAGCCGGCTGGCATTGGCTCTGTCAGACACAGGGGAAGCTTCTAGCAGCTTCTCACAGAAGGCACCCCTGTAGCCCCCCTGCTACCAAAACCTTGCCATGCAAACCCAATACAACATACTTTACAGTATCAAGGGACAGACATGGTTACAAGTGAGATTCATGAAATGTTTTTCATTACTGCAGATCACTGGTCATTCAGCACTTTCTTCCTGAGTACTTCTTTAGCAGCATTAAATCCTTGCTGTTGTGTTCAGAATAGTTGCTTCAGAATTTAGGGTAGATCCAGCATGCTTTCAAATTTACTGAAAAGTATTTCTACATTACTGATACTGAGGAGTGTGAGAGACAGTGCCTTGTATTTGGCACAGTTTTGCTTATTCCTTGGTTTGTCATCCAGATAGTGTACCCAGTCTATTACAACAGAATTCTCATTAACATGTTATAATACTTAGCTTTGGTAACTGTTGTGTATTTTCCTCTTGGATCTTTTGTTATGTCGTGTAATGTTGTGCATAGTCTGAAAATGCATGGAAATGACCTAAGCAGCTTAAATAAAGCTGATATATTATCCCTTGGTTACACCTTGTTGTGGTTTCGGTTTCAGCCCAGCTGGTAACAAAGCACCACAAAGCCGCTCGCTCACCCTCCACCCCTGCACCTGGCCACGGTGGGATGAGGAGAAAATCCAAAGGCAGGCTTGTGGGTCGAGACAAGGACTGGGAGGGATCACTCCCCACTTATGGTCACGGGCAAAAGACAGGCTC
Source organism: Pandion haliaetus (assembly GCA_013401275.1). NCBI lineage: Eukaryota > Metazoa > Chordata > Aves > Accipitriformes > Pandionidae > Pandion > Pandion haliaetus. The sequence goes on along the minus strand of VYZV01030699.1, from coordinate 18,496 downwards.
AGCTTGGGGAAGAAACAAAATCAATTTAATTTACTACAGATCAAATCAAAAACAAAACACAAGGGTATTGGGAAGGGAAACCAAACCTCAGAACACCTCCCCCCACTCTCCCGCCTTCCCAGCTCAGCTCCATTCCAGGTGCTTTCTACCTCCTCCCCCCGGCGGCACAGGGGAACAGGGGATGGAGGTTGGGTCAGCTCCCCACACCTTGTCTCTGCTGCTCCTTTCCTCAGGGGGAAGGTTCCTCACTCGTCCCCTGCTCCACCGTGGGGTCCCTCCCACGGGAGACAGTCCTTCACCAACTTCTCCAACGTGGTTCCTTTCCGCGGGCTTCAGTTCCTCACAAACTTCCCTGGCGCGGGTCCTTTCCGTGGGCTGCTGTCCAGTCACACACTGCTTCAGCGCGGTTTTTACCATGGAGTTACGGCCATCTTCGGGAGCCTCCGTTCCACCGCTCACCCCCACGGGCTGCAGGGGGACAGCCTGCTGTCTCACCACGGGCTGCAGGGCCATCAGCCTCCTCAGGCGCCCCTCCTCCCCCTCCTTCTTCACTGACCTCAGTATCTGCAGAGGGGTTCCTCTCGCGTTCCAACCCCCCACACACTGCCGGTTCCCCTTCTTCAGTCTGTTCTCCCAGAGGCGCTCCCACCGTCACTGATGGGGTCGGCCTGGGCCAGAGGCGGGTCTGACTTTTTGGAGCCAGGGGAGCTTCTAGCAGCTTCTTACAGGAGCCACCTCTGCAGTCCCCTCCCCCACTACCAAAGAAAACAGTGCCACAGAAACCCATAATATACCTGCATATAAGTGTTTGGTAGATATCAGTTTTAGAGTGTATTTTTGCAAGTGAGCGTTCTGTCATCTGGTATAGCTCCGCACATCTAACTTCATAGTCAGTTATGCTTTTCTGCAAGTGTGCTTCTCACACAGCAAAATTTTTTGTGGTTGAGCAAGGAATGTTATTAATCATAGCTGGAGGAACACTTGAATGCCTTGGTGCAGTTAGGCATCGTGCTTTTTTTCTTTAGTCTGATACAACTGGGTATATAAGCCAGATGATCGGAAGGAGTTCAATGTGGACTGGGCTACCTGCATAGTCATCAGTAGAACAGAAATTCTGGTGAGCAAATCTGCCACTTTGATGTGAGCTGCTTATTGAATATTTTTGTAACAATGTGGAGCTGAATCAGTACTATTTTATCAATGTCATGAAATGCTTCCATCAGCAGGACAGGTACAGATATAAAAAGTTTGGACAGTCAGCATGTAACCCTGCTTGGGGCTGTTGATGAATCGTAAAATAATAAGGGTTGGAAGGAAAAGACCTTGAAGGTCACCTGGTCCAAACGAGTACTCAACAAAGAGCCAGTTTAGGTTGTTTGTGGTCTTGTCCAGGTGAGTTTTGAATATGTCCAAGGAGGGAGCTTGTACAACCTCTCTGGGCAGATTGTTCCAGCATTTGACTACTGTCATAGTGAAGCTTTTTCCTCTTATATAACCATTTTCCCTTTTTGTGTCGTTCTTTCACCTATCACTGTGTACCTGAAAAGAATCTGATCTTCCCCCGCTTATGCTACTGCTTGGCTGCTTTTTCATCGTGGAAGGATTAAATGACATGCAAGTTTACCAGCATTCAAAGCTATACCAAAGCTTTGCATTAACCTGCCCTGACCCCTCCCGTTCCCATATCTTCCCTAAGAAAGGGAGATCATTAGGTAATATATTTTAATATTTCTGGGTTATGCTTTAGCTTTTGGTGGGATGCTACTTTGTCACAAATGACAGGAATTCTTAAGTGAGGGAGAGGGCCAGAAAAACAGGCCCTATTTGATTTAGGAAGGTAGAGCTATTTATAAATAAATTTTCCTGGGTCCTCCTTCACCCAGAGGGCTATAAGCCTGACAAGTGAGTAAATGCTTAATGTTATGTTCATGCTGTAAACAACATTTTAAGAATTTACTAAGTTTTACTAGGAAGCAAGTTTCCTTTCCTTCCAAACCTGGAATTCAGTAACTGTGCAGATTATAAGTATTTGTAGGTAATTGAGGAGGTTGCTCCCCATGCATGGTAACATTTTCTTTGTACTTCAGCAGTGTTTCTGACTGATATTGTTTAGGGTCTTTGAGAGTGAGGATTAAATGAAAGAGCAATAAACTTGCTTTTGTCCTAAGGGAATCTTGGGGGAGAGGAGGTGAAAGTACAGTTTGGATCTATGGAGCTCTTGGAAGAAAAATGCACCGTCTTGAGTAAGAGAATGATGTGTTGACAGTGCTTTGAGCTAGAACTGCTAGTTCAAATTTTCATGTCTGTTCAAATGTATGAATGCCTTGGAATTAGTAACTGGGGGAGACTTCAAAGGAAGACTTACCCTTCAGCTGTTTTTAATTTCCAATTTACTTGAAGTACTCTTCAGAAGTGTTGGTTATGTCAGTGGAATAAATAAGCTTGTGAGGAATTCCTGTTCTTACCAGTTACCTGTCAGAACAGGTGTCCTTTCCTTTGGGCAGTACTATGGTGATTAGTGTTTCAGAAGTATACTTA
>VYZV01030697.1:4232-17912 GCA_013401275.1 Pandion haliaetus | reverse complement strand
AAAGTAAAGCATTCTGGTACTACCAGGCAGAGAAGAGACATCTGTGGAGGAGATTTTATCAGGTTGCTTGATGGAGGTTGTGCCCCCATTGCTCATTGATTGAGAGCTTTTTTTTTTACAGGTCTGCATCCAAGGAAATAGGTCTTTCTGCTTTATTTCATGTCTTCATTGTGCTGAAATAACATATTACTACTGCGTTTGATTGTTGTAGTTTTTGTCTACCCCAGACTAAGTTTTAGATTGTCTGAAAGCTGGAATTGATTAAGAAAAGATGCATGATTGAACTCACTGAGAAGACTGTGCTGTTATGAATAAGGTCAGGTAGTTCCTGCTCTTTTGCAGGGTGTTAGTTTCTGAGTATTTTGGTGCCTGCCTGCTTGCAGCCCACCTCTCTGCCAGTGATGCTGAGGCACAGCTGAGATAGCAAAGTTTCAAGTACTGAAATTTTGATATTCATTAGGACCATTGGGGAGAATGGAGCTCTATGCTGACCTTCTCTGGTACAGAAAGCTTTAATTTGTTTACAGGATTTTGGAGGATATGAGACCATTAGGGAAGGCTCCAAAGCAGATGCAGTGTGCTGGTTTATTATATTACAGCTAGAGTGGAAAGTTTCACTGACTGGGTATGTTAAAATATTGTATGGTCACTTGCAATTCAGAAAGCTTTCTGTAAGCAGTCTTTTTTCTGCGCTTGAATTGTTTTGCTCTAAGGTGATATAATAACATTAGATCAAAAGCACTTCACTTGGCATGCTTTTTGAAATTTGGAAAAGTACTGACAATTAATAGAAAAGAAAATTAAACAATTTCCTCACACCACAGTACAAAATAGTGCCCAGGTAGGACTTGGGCTGTTGACACAAATAACTTGTTTATTACTCAATAATAGTGACAATGTTTAGCAACTCTGAAAAAACTCCTAACAAGAGCTATAGGCACTATACAAACATGAACTTAGCACACACCCTTATCTTGGGGGAATAGTCCCACGGAGGTAAATTTACATAAAGGGAGATTAAATAATATATCTTATTCAGTGTTTTGTCCAAGTTCGCTGTGCACAGAAAGCCTCTGCTACAACTCTGACCAGAACCTTAATTGTCCCAACATGTTCAATTCCCTGTCTTGGTTGTCTTCATAGGAAATGGCTGCAGAGCAGAAATGCTGATCTTTAGACTACACAAACACAACATTAATATTAGAACTTTAGAATTGAAGGAAAAAGACTCCAAAAATGCTTCTGCAAATCTTTGATAGAGTATTTGGAGCTCATTTTTCCTTCACATGCTAATGGTGTTCATCACACTTGCTGAACACAAAAAATACAAATGCTGTAATTAACATCATATATCAGCAAGTTTATTAGGTGGAAATTGTTCCTGAAAGACTATTTGACGCGTGACAGATTCCTACTCGATACATGTTCCAAATACTTGAAATTTTGTTACTGTATTAAAAAAAAACCAAAACACTTAGATGTTGAAAACAGTAGTGAAGTTCCTAGGAATTTAAATACCAATTTAAAAGCAGGGCAAGAAAGGTTGATCTTTTCCTAAGTCTACACCCAAAAATCAAATCCCTAAGGTATGGCTGGACACCAAAATTTCTTCGTTCAGTGATCAGCTGCAATGAGCCTTCTAGCATTGGCATCGTGGGTATAGGAACACTTCTACAGAAGTGCAATTGTGTTTGCTGTTGAAACATCATAGCCTGAATCCGACATTTTACCATTACCCAAGTAGTGGTGGAAGTTGTTTCTTGCCTGAGGGATATCTGACTTCCCACACATTTTTATCTTTTTGTGTGTGTGTGTATGTTTTCTTAATTTCTAACAGTAGTGTCTGTGGTAATGAAAGAGAAGAATAAAACAATGAATTTTTAGCAGTCAGCAGTCTTGGACATGTCTCATTTGAGAACAGACTTAAGCTAATGCATTTATGTGAATTGCAAAAGGCTTTCTTTTAAGGGAGTTGTATGGTCTTTTAACAGCTGAATACTATTTCTAGGTTTTCCTGGAATCATATCCACAATTAATTACCCCTATTACTCCTGACAGCACAAAAATTAAAATCCTTCTAGTTCCTTTGTTCAGAGATGTATGCTGTACAAGATAGTTCTCTGTAAAAGTTCCATGTAGAACAGGGCAGAAAATTCCAGAAAGCATCTTCTGATCCGGTGGTATCAGCATCATGCCTGGTGTCTGCAGGATAAAGAGGGTACTCCAGGGCAGAACTTGTTTAAGAACTCAATGATCAGTGAAGACAGAACACGAGACTAATAAATAGGCATCAAGGGACCTCTGGAGGTCATCTGATCCAACACCCTCTGTTCAAGCAAGGCCACTTAGAGCCAGTGCCCAGGACCATGTCCAGACAGCTTCTGAGTATCTCCAGTATTAATCTGATCTTTTTCAAGTGTTTGCCTTGCACTGCTTCTTTGAGCAGTCAGTTAACTGGAGTAGCAAACTCTTTCCAAGTCTCTTTAATGTCTTCTCTTTGAGCAGGCCCTTCTGATTACTCAGATATCTCCGTGTCATCGCTATTGGTGAGGAATGGGCAGTTATCTGTCAGAGATGAGGCAGGGTCTAGCTCTCCATAGAGGTCCAGTCAGCTCTTGGCCCCATAGTGTTAGCTCAGGATTTGCCATATCTGGGTTGCGAGGAAGATTTGTTTCCAAATATTATTGCCTACTCACACTTCCTAAAGGAGCATCTTGATTATTTCCTGTCTTCTTTCCGTGCCTCGTCTAAACTAATCTGAATCATCAGAGAGGACTTAAAAATGCAAAGTCTGAAAGCCTGGAATAATCCCAGTTAATCATCTCAAATGGTTTGAAGACTATAGTGTGCTGGCTATATTTAGGTAAGTCTAACAAACTGCAGAGCTGTAATTAAGCTCTTCATTTATCAACCTGCTACAGTGCTGTCAAGCCCAACTGAAGCCTTGTTGGGCTTGTTACCATGATACTTATGTTACTGTTCTTGACATGGTTTGGATAACCAGGTTCTGCCTTTGACAGAGGTGATGGAGACTTTAAATTTCTTCCACTTGTTGTTGACTTTGTGGAAAAAAATTGAACAAAGAAGTTCAGGCTCAAAAAGTGGTATCAGACCAGTGCATAGCATGCATATTAGTGCCCGTCATTGCTTTAGCTGATTAAAAAATGCACATACCAACTTCAACTGGCTGAAATCTCAACCAGTCTTAGTATCTTGTCTTCCCTACATTATGTTGAGTTTATTGGAAATAAGATCCAGGTATCAGTTCCAGAGTTGGCAACTGTGTCCCATAGTAGAGAAGCTGAAGTCATGTGTCTCTGCACAATCATGGATTTTATTGCCTTTGTGAGAATGAGGGGGCAGGAATGTTACTGCATTTATATGGGAGGTGAAGAATTATTTACTACGGAACAGGAGGAAACAGATAATCACACTCAGTCGTAGAGTTATTTTTAAGTGTTAAAAGAAAATAGCTCCTGCACTGGGTTGGCATTGCTCATTCACTCTTTGGAAGGATAGCATATGCCCTTCCCATTCTGAGAAAGGCTTTTCCTACTGTGTCGTAGTTTCAGTTTGTTGCCAGACTGCGGCAAGGCTCATGTTGATGGCTCATCAATCCATCAAGTTTCTGGGGACTGCAGTTACCATTAACCTACTGAAAGGTGACAAGTGGTGTTCCTCAGGGGTCGGTATTGGGACCGGTACTGTTTAGCATCTTTGTTGGTGACATAGACAGTGGGATTGAGTGCACCCTCAGCAAGTTTGCCAACAACACCAAGCTGTGTGGTCCGGTCGACACACTGGAGGGAAGGGATGCCATCCACAGGGACCTTGACAGGCTAGAGAAGTGGGCCGATGCAGACCTCATGAAGTTCAACAAGGCCAAGTGCAAGGTCCTGCACATGGGTCAGGGCAATCCCAAATACAAATACAGGCTGAGCAATGAGTGGATTGAGAGCAGCCCTGAGGAGGACTTGGGGGAATTAGTGGATGAAAAACTGAGTATGAGCCAGCAATGTGCACTTGCAACCCAGAAAGCCAGTCGCATTCTGGGCTGCATCAAAAGAAGTGTGGCTAGCAGGTCGAGGGAGGTGATTCTCCCCCTCTACTCCGCTCTCATGAGACCCCACCTACAGTACTGCGTTCAGCTCTGGGGCCCCCAACGTGAGAAAGATATAGACCTGCTCAAGCGGGTCCAGAGGAGGGCAATGAAGATGATCAGGGGGCTGGAGCACCTCCCCTGTGAGGATGGGCTAAGAATGTTGAGGTTTTTCAGCCTGGAGAAGAGAAGGCTCTGGGGAAACCTTATAGCAGCCTTGTAGTACTTAAAGGGGGCCTACAGGAAAGATGGGGGGATGCTTTAACAGGGAGTGTAGTGATAGGACAAGGGGTAAGAGTTTTAAACTGAAAGAGGGTAGATTTACATTAGATACTGGGGAAACATTCTTTACTGTGAGCGTGGTGAGACACTGGAGCAGGTTTCCCAGAGAGGCTGTGGTTGCCCCATCCCTGGAAGTGTTCAAGGCCAGGTTGGATGGGGCTTTGAGCAAACTGGTCTAGCGGAAGTTGTCCCTGCCCATAGCAGGGGCGGTTGGAACTAGATGATCTTTAAGGTCTCTTCCAACCCAAACCATTCTATGATTCTATGAAAGCCAACAGGTATGTTATGGTTGGTGAATCCAGCTTGGTTCACATCCTTGCTCTAATCTTCAGGGTCTGGAAACCTGTGTTCATTAGACACATACTTTACAGAGTGGCTACTGCAGGCTGACTAGTCAGCCTGGAATTTGGTAGCTCACAGATCTCCATCTCACAGCTGCCTGCTGGGCTATGCAGAATATCTCAGTAAATGAAACTCATGCTCTCCAATCTTGGTGGTAGGTGTTTCTCTGGAAATACAGGATTATGTGAACAGACATGGAACTCATATCAGACCACAGGATGTTTTTTGAACTTGTCCTTGGATGTTTTTGAGTTATACCTAGCAACTGATGAAAGTATATAGTACCAGAACAGGATGATAAATAAGCTTAAGGCTGTCATATTAATGTATACGCCATTCTCTCCTTTACGTATGTCACTGTGTTGCTGATAATCATGAAAACATAGGCATTGATTTCAGTGCTTGTAGACAAGAGCTTGTGGTGGCCTTTTAAGTTGGCAGAAAAGGAGAATGCACATTCACATAATAGTCCAAGGCTAATAATAACATTTCTGTTTGTCACCATCATTGTTTAAGCGCGCTCTCTCTCTCTCTCTCTCTCTCTCATTTTAAAACCCAAATTAATTCTTTTGCATGCCCAGTGATAGTCTGCTTTCTCATGCCAGGCAAGCTAGCTGGTTTAAGCTCTAATGAAACATATTTATAGGAAACATGTAATAAGAAATACAGAATCTTTTTTCTGCATGACATGTAATAACCCATCTCCATCCAGTATCCTTTGCAATCTGTTGTGTATCTGCAATGCTTCTGTTCAGGCTGTTCAGAAAGATTTCTGCCTGATAGGCAGTTTAACCTTCAAACTGCAAAGAAGGTACAAATTCTGAGATACTTTTCAAGGGAACAAGAAGAAACCTGTAGTTTCTTTTTTTTTTTTTTTTCCTTTTCATTTATTCTAAGGCAGAATAATTGCTTAGACAGATAAAGCGCACAACACTGAAGTGAGTTTAGTGGAAGGGGAGGAAAGTAAAATTCAATATAATACTTGGTGCAACTCTCCAAGATCTCAGAGATCCTGTAGTCTCCACTTGCTCACTTTTTCCACTTTTATTTACCTCTGCATCATCAACCTTATCTGACTGAACAGTAGAAACAGCTCACCTTAAAACACAGACGCAGTAATGCAGCCAAGAGGAGAAATTACATTAAACTGCAAATGGTAGATGAAGATCACTTGGTCTCATTGATGAAGTCTCTTGGTATCAAAAGTATCTCAGTTGTCCATTCACCATAAGGACTTCCTGGCTCTCTGGAACATATTCTTTAATGATTTTGCTCCTTTCCAGCTTCACATTAGCTGCAAAAGAATTGGCAGCTCATTTGCATGAGATCTTTGTCACTTCCTGTGAAGACAGATAGTTCATCAAGCCCAAAGAAGACTTGGGAGGTAGTGGACAGAATTTTAAGATATCTACTGTTATGAACTGGTGCAAAAAAGGCACTGCAAGAAAATCTGCCTTTGCATACAGCCCTAAGACATTTTATCTTTTAATGGGAAGAAATACAAGCCATGTACATAATGTGAACACAGAAATATTGAGATAATCATATTGAAGCACAGACAATTCATTAAACTTGCAGATTTTCAAGTGTTAAATAGTAAAAGGGGGTCACTTTTTTATACAATACTTAAGCAATTTCATATTACTGTTTGCATGTATTTTAAATGGTGTTTGTCAACTTGACTAGCTATGTGCTTTTTCCTGTGTTCCTTACTATTAACCTATGTTTGGACACAAAACAACCTCATTAGAATATGTGTTAGAGTAAGGAGTGAACTGTTCTCTTCACTTCCAAATGCAAGTGTAGTATTTTTCCATTTTGCTGAACGTATAGGCTAAAGAATGTCTTCCTCTTGTCCTCAACTAATGTATGCTTCAGGGTTTGGATTTACTGTATTGCGTTCAGTCCCTATCCTGACTTCTTGTGTTCCCCCCTTCCCTGCCCCACCTTGTGCCAGTGCCAGTATTGACTGTGAGTTAGCGAGTACCAGCAACACAGGGAGAGATCACTGACTAATTACCATCATGGGCAATACCAGACTCGTCTTGTGGAAAATTAACTTATTACCAATCAACCAGAGTATAATAATGAGAAATAAAATCTTAAAACACCTTCCCCCCCACCCCTCCCTCCTTCCTGGGCATAGCTTCACTTGTGGTTTTCTCTACCTCCTCCCCCAGCAGCAACGCAGGGGGATGGGGAATGGAGGTTGAGGTCAGTTCATCACATGTTGTCTCTGCCACTCCTTCCTCCTCAGAGGCAGGACTCCTCACACTCTTCCCCTGCTCCGGCTTGGGGTCCCTCCCACAGGAGACAGCTCTCCATGAACTTCTCCAGTGCAACTCCTTCCCACAGGCTGCAGTTCTTCACAAACTGCTCCAGCATGGGTCTCTTCCATGGGGTGCAGCCCTTCAGGCGCAGACTGCTCCAGCATGGGTCCCCCGCAGGGTCACAAGTCCTGCCAGAAAACCTGCTCCAGCATGGGCTCCTCTCTCCACGGGTCCACAGGTCCTGCCAGGAGCCTGCTCCAGCGGGGGCTTCCCACGGGGTCACAGCCTCCTTCGGGCATCCACCTGCTCTGGTGTGGGGTCCTCCCCGGGCTGCAGGTGGATATCTGCTCCACCGTGGACCTCCATGGGCTGCAGGGGGACAGCCTGCCTCACCATGGTCTTCCCTACGGGCTGCAGGGGAATCTCTGCTGTGGTGCCTGGACCACCTCCTCCCCCTCCTTCTTCACTGACCTTGGTGTCTGCAGGGTTGTTTCTCTTACATGTCCTCACTCCTCTCTCCAGCTGCCGTTTCTGTTCCACAGCAACTTTTTTTCCCTTCTTAAATAAGTTATCCCAGAGGTGCTACCACTGTCACTGATGGGCTCAGCCTTGGCCAGTGGAGGGTCCATCTTGGAGCTGGCTAGTATTGGCTCTGTCAGACATAGGGGAAGCTTCTAGCAGCTTCTCACAGAAGCCACCCCTGTAGCCCACCCGTTACCAAAATCTTGCCACACAAACCCAATACATGAGTGCATCCATTTGTAGCACCAAAACCAGGAGAAACACTAGAACAAACACAAGTGCATATTGTGAAGAAAATTAAGTGTTTCAATAATATGCAGGAGTGGTAAGCAGTCTTACTGACTGCTTTATGTGAGTAAGAGTTCCCAGGACTGGCCCTTAATAAAACAGATCCTCTTTTGAGATTGAGTGACCCAGCTGCCTCAGAAACTTTATTCCTAGAGGTGTCTGGTTCTTTCTCTTGGCTGTAAAAGAGCTCAGGTAAGCTAGATTTGGCTAACTAATTGATAGGCACTTAAAGTTGGTGAGATTAATTGTCCCAGAGTATTTACAGACTCTTGTGTATATGACCTAAAGAACAGGTCCGTGATTGGACAGGAAAAAAAAGGGAAGATGTTGCAAAAGCTCTTTCTCCCTTCAACATGCAGGCATGACTGCACATTAATAGGAGACATGGATATAGAGTAGGAGCATTGATGGTCAGAGTTGTTCAGGAAAATGGAGATCCTCTGCTTTGCTCTACTTATTTAATTAGAGATTTTGTAAAAACTGGTCCAAGAAAGGGTGTGTAACATGTGATAACCTACGCATGAGCAATCACAAAGGAGACCAGCAGAAGGGACAACTTCTTACTGTCCATTAGGATCCAAAGGAGTATGCCAGATACTGTATGGATGTGTTTGAGATTCATGCTTTTATGAGTAAGTTTTTGCTTACCAGTGGTCTCAGGCTACCAAAGTGATAAATTCCTTCTCAGCTGGACATTGCTTGTTTTGCCTGTGTGGTCTTACTGTAGCAGTTGCCAGTGTTAATAATGTACTGAGGTTTGTTTCTTCACAGCCTTGCTTGATTCCCTCCTTCTCCTTGCAGGTGGCTCTATGAATGTAAACTGGTGGAGGGTGGTGTCTGTTGTCTTCATGTTACTCCCCTGATTGGTGCCAACAGGAGTAAATTTTTAGACATCAAGAGTATAGATGAAACTAAGCCCTTCCTTGTTCTATCTGCTGCTTTCTGCCCTTCTGACTGAAGGATTTTGTGCCCATTTTCTAGCAACAAACCAGTTGAACTGCTGTCAAAAAGATTTAGGTGCTGTTCTATAGTCACATTACCTCTAAGAGAGATGGCTCCTTCAGAATTAGAGGTTTAAAACCAGATAATTTAACCAGTCAGTAATTTACCCACATGTTCCTCTAGTGGGAGTTATGCGCAGGTTTGGAGGCAGAGCTGAGCACCTTCCAACCTCAGCCCCTCACTTCTCAGCTTACCCCATTTCCAAGCACACGCAGCTAGAAGCCAGAGTGTTACCTAGATGGAAGCACTTCATCACATGCAGGTCTTTCTGCAGAGCACAACTCTTGCAGCACCGTATATGTTGTTACACAGGGAACTACTCCAGGTTGTGTGCTGTTTGAGACAAGGGCCAGCAGAAAGGCAGTGCTTTCTCTGACAATTAAGCAACTGAATGCTGTCCAGGAGCAGTGTTTATTACTCTTTCCTCTGTCATGAATTCATTATGTGGTGCTAAGCTAATCTGTTGAACCAGATTTTGGACCGTGGAGGGTTTGTTTAAGTTCCCAGCTTGATACTACCGTGATAAATTAGCAGAGCTATTAGCTTGACTCAAGTGCCAGGCAGCTGAAAGAGTGCTGTTTCATGGCATATAAAGTGTCATAAACCAAGCAGTTCTCTGTAAGGTCAGGTCTTAGGTGGCTCAGACTGAGGACTCGAAAGCAACAGCTTCCAATAATTTGGAGTTGGGTTTTTTGTGGACCGCACTTTTTCTTCGATTAAATGGACTGCTACCTCACAGGGATGCCTGGAAGAGTAAATGTTTAATCTTCTAGATTAAAATGCCATGAAGATGAACACTGTAGAAAAGCCCTTTGATGAGACTAATGGTACTGTGTTCAGCTGAAGATGCAGGGAGTGGGCAGCAGATGAGGCATGAGGACAAACAACTAATAATTCAGAAAATTAGGAATACTAGGTAGTCCCATTCAGTGAGGTTGTTGAATGCTCTCTGTGATGCAGAACTCTAGGGGAAGAAGTACACTTAAAGATTGTGTCATAAGACAAATATACAAAGAGTAGTAATTAATATTAAATATGTAACCATAATTTTGTAATATCCCAACTTCTGAATGCTTGATTTGGCAATTTTAAGTGCTGCTACTTAAGTGTTTGACTGTTTCTTCTTTAGGCCCTTATTAGTTGTGGGGATGCAGATAACAGGTCTCCAGGGCTGTCCTAGAAAAATCTTATTCATTGCAAATTAATATACATAATTTGCAGGATGATAAATGCTTGGCTCCGTCTGTCATTTTCATAACTGCTCTTTAAGGTATTTCTGCATTACTGGTGCAATGTAGCTCCTACTGAAATGGATGGAAACATTGTCAGTGCCTGCAGCTGTTCTGGGTTGCGCCAGTTAGCACTTCTGCAAAACGTCTGTAAATAAGGTTTGGTAATTTAACCAGTGTTATGATATTCAAAGCCTCACTTTTCATATTTTTATATTTAACTTACATTTATAAATTACAGTACTCAGATTTGTCATTGTAAAATATTACTTCGCTTCTTGTGGAAAAATACGCTCTTTAGATATGTAATGGCAGTAATTTTATATGCTTTATTTCATCTTGGAAGTTTAAAACTGTGCACCATTCTGCGAGAAGAAAATCCATCTCTGGTGGAAACTGAAAAAGCCAACAGGCATAGAATGTATTGTGTGATGAAGTAAAGGGGAATATTGTTGCTATGTGCCATTCAAATGCCAACACCATTGCATGTAGGTAGACTGTAACAAAAAATACTTCTTTCATATTTTATTCAAGAATACTAATACTACAATTTCTTTAATGTTTCCCATGTAAAAATATGTGATGATTTATATAAACCTTTCGGTTTCCTTGAATGAAGTGCCCAGTAGTCTGTCTTACCAACAAGTGCAAGGTTGGTCAAATAAGACATACATCCTGATCCAGGAACTGCTTCAAGGCTGCTGAGGTCAGAGGAGAGATGGCCTTTGGATGGTGGTAATACCCACACTACCTTTTCTGGGCTGTAGCTTCCTATGTTAGGAGCTGAATTGAATACTTGAAGTCCCAGAAGAGAGGGAGATCGGGAGAGTGACAGTGGGATCTCTGGAGGGAGAGCAGGGAGTGTGAGCTGGGCTCTGCGATGCTTTTGGACAAATGTCTCATTGCACCCATTTTTGCTGAAGTTATTTGCCTGAAATCTGCTCTTTAAATATCCCTACGGTACATAAATGCAAGGAAGAAGTTAGGAGCTGCTGGGAGCATTAAAGTTTCTGGAGCGCTGCAGTTCCTAAATGTCAATGCTTTCATGGTACTGTTTCATTTCTCTCGCAAAGGACAAGCCGGATTAGGTACAAACACCACCGGTCAGGCGAGGCGGCCATGGCCTGCCAAAGCATTTGAAAAACAACCACATTAGGTTAGCTCAAAGTGAGATCTGGGCTAGCTTCTGGGATACGTAATCTGAAAATCCTTATCCATGATGAGGGCCTTTTATTTATTCCCTTTAAGTTATTTGCCTTCGCTCCTACAGTGGAAGGGAGCTGGGAGGAGGCAGGCAGATGGTGCGGGGCTGTGGGCTCCTGGCATAGGTACTGGAGGTTAACCACCTTCCTGACATTCGTGTTAACCTTTTCAAAGGATGTGTAGGGCTTTGATTTGCATGCTTGGCTTCACAGACTATTACTCCTGCTTATTTCAAGCTTTGCTCTTTAAAAGGTAGAAGAAGGAACACTTCTACTCTCCTAAGACCTTTTTTAAACTACCATCAAAACAAAAATACCCCAAATCTTCACAACAAAAGCCTGATAAAACCTATCCTTTTTCTGTAGAGTTTTTAGACCTTATTATCAGGCTCCTTAACAAGAGCTACATGAGCACAGTACTGGACAGCTTTTTAATGGAAGACTTTATTCTTTCCAGTGTTCCCTTGTACCTAACAAGGAGCTAAACACAATTTGAAATGAGCTGACGTTATTGTAGCATTTAACTTTTAGCTATTACATAGAGCTTTATTGCGGGGCTGGTTTAGATAGTTCAAGTCTTGGGTGCACTCTCTGCTGTCTGTGGCACTCAGGAAAGTGCTCCGTGAAGGACTAACAATAGCCTTTTTCTCCACTTGCCTGAAGGGTGGGTTTGGTTCATCGTGGTTGGCAAGCACCTCGAATTGGAAATAAGCATGTATGAATAAATATTCCTTTGCATCTGTCATGATGAGTTATGGACATATTACAAAAATAATTATCTTCCCTTCATAAATCAGACTGATGGTTAACTTTGGTTTGCTTACTAATTCACTGTTCCTACTAATCTTTGTTTTGGGTCAGATACTTAAGTACAGGAATAAATCACAGGTCTGAGATAGAATGCTTTTATTTTTTTGTTGCTGGGAAAGAAAAATGAGCCTAAAACCAAAATAGACGGCTTCTGTGAGCAAATCTACAGTACAGTGATGGCCCTAAAATGAGGTGTTTGTATTAGCTGTTCTTCCCTGCTTTGTGAAAGTATTTTTAGGCAGAATTTTTGCCTCATTTATTTAAAATAGTGATCACCATTAGTTTTAGATGGGCTGGTTAATTAAATAGATTTGTGAAGCTAGATATATTGAGAAGTAAAAACCAGGAGAAATAGGGAAGTCATATATGCCAGAAGCTAAGCCCTAGGGCATGTGAAACAGTCAAATATTATATATGTATGTTGTACGCATACTCACTAGCAAATACAAGTGAAGTGCAAATCTTTTTAAGGAGAGAGAATCAGGCCAGATAGAAGGAAATTGTTGTATTCCTGAGTTGCTACAAGAAATATGTTGCCAATTCATATTGCAACACAGCTATGAGGACTAGAAGCTGCATAATAAAGCAAGTACTTCTGAGATAGTGCCGGCACACTAGCTGGATGTTCTACAACAGCATTTTTTTAGCCATGTTCAACAGTGTGCTTGCTATCGCTCCTGCATTTGTTGAATTCAGGATGACCTTTGCATGAATAAAGTCAAATAGGATTAAGGCAGGAATTTTCAACAATGGGAAAGAGCAACAGATGTAGCCGACTTTGAACGTGGGAGGATTGTTGATGCACGGCTGCCTAAAGGGAGTGTCTGTGGTGACAAAAAAAAGGGGGAGGGGGAAACAACAATTTCCTAAAAAATTAACCTCATGAAAGAAAAGAAAATAAATAGATAACAGTCCAAAGGAACTGAGTGATCCAAGGTTTTATTGAAGTCAAGCTGCATGCATGTTTTTTGACTCACTGCCTCCTTTTAAATATTGTTTTTTCTACTCTTTCAGAAGAGCTATCTGTTCTGTGCAACTATCATTATATGAGCTATCTGAGGTTTTTGTGTGCTGTAACATATTTTAGATTCACTTTTTTTCTGAGTTATTTTAAAGCACATAAATGGAATATAAGGAAAAAGGCAATGTTGTGTCTATGGAGAGTTAGCCATGTGAATACAAAATCCAGATCCTGCTAGTATTTTTTGATTTGGTTTATCCTATTCAGAAGCATATAGATGGATCTCAAATGCATACAGTGCAAGCACTCTATATAGAGACTGTTACAGAAAGGGGGAAAAAAAGGTTGAAAACATATTTAAAGCAGAACTCTTTTCTGATATATTTAAAGTTTTATACTTCATGAGCCAGTTAGATATACTGAATTTGTTTTCATCTCAATAAAAAGGAGACATGCATAGTTTTTTCTTGGTAGATTTAGAGAAATATTTTTGTACTTTATATAAGTATTTGGTTACCTTTTTAAAATGCAACCAATTCTTCAAAACTCCCTTGGTTTCATTATTGACAAGAGCTATTTTGCAGTTTAGTAGATAGTTGTGTTAATCCCTGAATGATACTTCATAGTTTGTGGTAATGAATAATGCACAAATTTTAAATATAGTTCATATGTA
>VYZV01030696.1:50066-61150 GCA_013401275.1 Pandion haliaetus | reverse complement strand
TTTCAAAGCTGCCAGCCTTATTATAGTTGCTTCTAGTTTTCTGCAGTTGCTACAAATGCTCAAAGCTTGTTTCCCAAGTTGAAAAACAAGGAGGAGAATAGACAAAGTAATCCCTAGAAGTGTCCAGCGGTGGTTCCAGTCTGCCTCTGCAGTTCAATCCTATAGCGTTGTACTTTTTTCTGTTGCAAAATGCACATTTGTTAATTCCTTCTCTGTAGAAATCATCTGATGTTAATGTAATATTTCCATATAAATACTCACATATTTTCTTGTTCTTTTGCTTTCCTATGCCTTCTACTCTTCCAGTGTGATTTTATATAGTGGAGCAACCTTCCCATGTTTTTAATGTAAGGGCAAGTCATTAAGTTTCTTTCTTTTTCACCTAACATGGTGAGGAAAAATGGGACTGTTTAATCTTGCAATATTAGGTTGTAAGGCAACACTGATAATTCCTATTTACTACAGAGGAGTTGGCTGTAAGTCACTGGTATTAGTTCTTGCTTTTTATCTGTGTGTAGCTGTGGGACCCTGCTAGTTATCAGCGTATTTCTGCTTGTTGTGTCATTTATAAATGATCAGGAATCGCCTTTTGCAAACTGTGTTCTGTGAATGTTATCTGGCCAAAGTCTGTTTGTTAGCAGCTACAATCCAACTTGGCTACTTCACATGACAAATCCTGATTTGACTGATGGTTGAACAAGATCTCCAGCAGGAATGTTATGGGCCAGTCCTGGCGAGAGATACACCAAGGCTTAGCATGCTTTACACACTTCTGTTGGCTACTCTTGTGCATTTCCCTCAGCTTTGTCATTCAGCAAGGAAAAAGCTCCCTAGGCACTCTACTAGGTGGAGTTTCCACTGTTAATGTTAACTCTGATGTAGTTGCCTTCCTTCGTGGTAGAGGTCCAAACTGCTTATATGCCAAGATTCTACCAGCATGAATTTTTATAGCCAAGTTACAAATCCTGGAGACTACACAGCACATCCCAAACAGCAAGAACACTTTCATGCATGTAGAAAATGCTTTGGATTACAAATGTGCATCTATGGACTTTATTGGGTGTGAGCCAAATCAAGTCCTTGTGTAATATTACTGACTTGGCTTGTGTTACACTTGCACTCTCTTTGGCCCTCTGGCACTGCACAAGACTTGGCTGGATAGCTGTCTCTTGAAATAGTATGCAGTCTTTCATACCCTCTTGTTTTCTTAGGGCTGACTTTGATTATGTTCTGTGTAACCAGGGCCTAAGTCAGGCCCGATAAGGCTCTTGAAGTGTCCTCCTCACTGGGGTAAGTAAAGAAGTTTGAGCAGAAGACATGTATTCTCTATTTTTTTTCCAAGGTGAAAATTGTTTTGGCATGCACTGGCACAGGCATCTAATAGGCTTTTTTAATGTCATGTCATGCAAAATCAGTGATCCCGTGCGACTCCTGAGTACAGTCTTTGGCCACTGAGGGAGTCGAGTCTATTCAGTCATGCTGTATTTGAATATGAAGTGCCAGGTCACTGCATAATGTCTCAGTCTATTGGTTAGGAGTTTGGATGAAATGTGGTTACTTAAATTTTGAGAAGAATAGTAAAAGCAAGAGCTTCTTATCTTAATCTGGTTAAAAAAATGCACACTCGGGCATAGTATTCAGTAAAGAAACCTTTCTGTGAAAATTCTTACAGCACACATAGTTTTGTGGTAGTCCTGAGATCCTGACTTCAGTTTATGACTTTGGGATGGGAACAGTGTGGGACTGCAGGTTCACTACTCTTCTGTGTGGGCAAACAGAACCAGTTTTGTTCATTGACAGATGATTAGCCAGGTGGGGTTTTCTGTTGTCAGAAAGCTGACATTAGTCTCAGAAGAGAGAAAGCAAGAAGTGTTGCTAATTTGTACTGGGGGGGATGGTTCTCAGCATAGAACTGTGTTGAAGGGTCCACAGTCTGTTCCATCACCAGAGGAATTTCATTGAGAGATTCAGATAATGAGGCAGTCCGCTGGCCGCCCCGAACAGCCTGGCAAGTAGCATAAATACTCAGAATGTGCAGGATTAAACAAAAGAGCCGGCCATGCTCGGCATTGATTACCGTGGATCCAGGCAAAGAGGAAAACTAGCATGATACATCAGGGGAATAGCTACTAAATTATTTGGAAAACTGACTGTTTGCTGACCATTAAACAGCAGAGTTAAATAATCAGAAGCGATAGACCATCTCCTAATAAATATTATCGTAAGCTGCATTTCAACAGCAGCTTATCTGTAGGAGGTGGCATTAAACATTACTTTTCCTGTCCTCTGGTAAAAGGAGACATTAGAGTGTGCAGACCCTGATAGCTTGATGACTTATTACCATTAAACCCAAAACACTGACATCTTGGCATGAGAGGGGAAAATGGTGACAAAGCCCGTTACACGAACCTTTCACTTAAAACTACAACTGCAATCAACATGGAAAGTAATGGTAAAGTCAGTAATTCAGCATTTCTGTACCTCAAAAAGCTTCTAATGAAACACTCCAGCTAACAGATTTCCTTAATTTACACAAGTAATTAGGACTCTAAGGGAAATTGTAGTAAGGAAATTAAGAAAAAGCCTCAGTCTGAGGTGCAGCTCGGATAACAAGGCTACTTTGCAACAAATGAAACACTTGAAAAACACGTTTATATTGTCAACAGTGCAGAGCTGGGCATTTCACAGGTTGCATCGTTCTTTTCTGTCTTGCAAGCAACAAAGCAAATGACAAGTAAGCCAGGGAGAATGTGCAGGAGAGAGTAGGTAAATCAAACATTCCTACTGTGTTCAGCAGCCAAAAGAAAAGAAAGACCAGCTCACATGTCTCCTTAGCATCTTATGCCAGCTCTGACTTGGGGGTGAGGGGAACGTTCTGCTGGAAGGAGCTGTTGAGAGAAACTCTGTATTCCAGATGCAAAGAAGATTATGAAAACATATCAACAGAGAGGCCAGATGTTCAGGTCAGTCAGCACAAGCTGTGCAGATTCCTGAATGCAGCATGAAGAATAGAGCTGCATTAATCGAGGCTCCTCTGAAACTAGCAGCTCTCAATGAGAGGGCTTCTTGAGAGGGTCAGGTAGAGCATCAGATTCTTGCATATCACTAACTTTCAGAGTGTTTTCAGCTCTCCACCCTAAAGGTTTGTTAGCCTTATTGAGTGATAGCAGATTGTGAGGTCCTGTGGCCTGATGGGTTGTTTGAGGGGAAAGCATTGTAAAATGTTGCTTGTCTTACTGCTGCTGTAGATACTTGCCCTTGACTAGGAGGGTTTCCAAACATGGTATTACTGATTCTGTCATCTATCATCTGCAGCCTAAGTGGTTTATGTAGTATTTTACCCTGGTGCTGGAAAGCAAGTGCACCCAAAAGTTATGTTTTACTTAAAGAGTACGAGACCTATGAACTGATTTGGTTCTCACCAAATGTGTCTTCTACAAAACAACACTTTTGAGTGTGTGCTCAAAGTAGCTTGCAAAACAGATAGTGAAAGAGCTGCAATTGCATGTTTTCATCGTGACATTGTGTGCAGTGCCACCAGTGTTTTGCCTGACTTCTCAACGGAGGCATGTTTGGTGTTTATAGTTTGGCAACAGGACAGAAATTTTGTAAACTTTCTTTTCACAAGCATGGTTAGTTCTGTTTTAAATATGTTTCCTAATCTTACTGTCAGTCTCTATAAAGCAAAAAAAAAACCCCAGAGAACACTCTTAACACTGCTCTGAAATAAGAAAAACTGCAAGAATATATGGAACAGTATGCGGTGAACAGTGCACGCTTGAACGTCAGGCAAATACAGCCCTGTTGTTTGTCTTATTGTATAATTATAATGTATGGCAAGAAGAAACTTAATTTTTGTTGATCACTAGATCAATAACAGTGTGAGATTTTTTTTTTTTTATCAGCTGGTGAGAAAAGGCCATTTGGATCCAAAATGCTGCTGTCTCTGTTTTTTTTCCAAATAATGTGGATGATATAGCTATCCTCATCGTGCCTGAAGATGGGACCAGGAGAAAAGGAGCAGCTAAATGATCAGTTGTCATTTCTTCAATTCAGTGGTGAACTAACTTCAGTTAAAAAACTTCTGTATCTTGCATTGTTAGTTCATAGTCAGAACATGCTTCTGTGAAGAACGGGGACATATGACAACCATCGCTGTCTGTGTCGAATACATCGCTGTACCCTAACGTGCCCAAAGCCGTGCTCCTTTGGCTTCCTGTGTCCTTGCAGTGGAAAATCCTTTGTGCATGACACTGAAAGCAGGAGGCTGGAGCAGACAATCACTTCTGACCTAACTTTGTGCATGACACTGAAAGCAGGAGGCTGGAGCAGACAATCACTTCTGACCTAAAGTTCCAGAAAGTTGCAGCTATTTCATTAGGAGCACAAACCTTGATGAATCTTTCGGTTGTTTTCTCATATTTTTCCATGTGTTGTCAATGCTGCCTTTCCTCTAGAAGTCTGTAAAGCACTGAACAAAGGAAAGTGCTTGTTGCCTAAAGCTAAATGCTTCTAGAGAGTGAGTGACAGGGTTATCGGAGATAATCATATAGCCAGAGTTATTTTTCTGTTTTGTAGTTAGAGAGCTGAGTACAAAGAATTCCTAGGGGCTGTACTGAGAGATGTGGTTGTTGATCTTCTTAACATCCATTGCCCTTAACAAACAGCTTGCTGGTAACCGTTTCCAAGATTTGATGATAATGGAGGAGTAAAATGTTATGCAGGATGAAGTAACTGAGCCTGTAATAACGATTGTGCAGTGCCTTGAGGCTGTTGGTGAATGTTGCCTTTAAGCACATAGGCTTATTGCAGTGTGAATGTCAGGGTCTGCATAAGAATAGTTCTGTGTCTGTGGTAGCTGATGCTGATTTTTTTTAATCTCCATTGCAAAAGAACTGCTCCAATCATGATGCTGTGCAACAGCTGTTGAAAAATGCCAGCAAAACCCAGCAGACTCAATCTTACAATACTAGGCTGAATGGAAGAGTGGGCAGTCTTTTCCCAGCCATGTTTTCCTTCTCTGATGTAAGCCTTTTCACTGAAAATTATGTTTTTGTAGAAAGGTATCGTTTCATGCTTCTATAAAAGCTTCTTTGCTGCTGAGAGCATCTACTACATTTCAGTACTGTTAATCTGATGAGGCTACTGAATAGGCCAAACCTCTTGAAAGTCTCTCATCAGACATGTGTCACATGTTCAAGAAGTCTCTGTAGCTCTATTCATCAGACTGCAAATCCTTTGAGAGAGTTGTGCATTTTATTTATTTTCAACAGCACCAGACCATTGACTTTGTAGGTATACACAGATGACTTGTCTTAATGTGTACTGAAGCACAAGAAGATTATTTTCTTTCAGCTGTGCAACTCTGATGGTATCTAAAGGTAGGATACTTCAAAGATTCACACTGAAACTAAACTGAGCTGGGATTTTTTTTCTTTGCATTTGTTGAGTAGCAGTAACTGCATATTTATTATTATTGCTAATAAAATTTGTTAAGTATTATGTTTTCTTTCTAAGTCTTATGATTTTTAGCTCTTTCTAAACTACACAGTGATATTCAGTTAGCAAAGAATTCGCAGGTCCCACTGGGTATGAAAGATTAATTCACTCGTTAAATGAAGTATTGATCTCTGGCACTTTGTACTTGGCAAAAGATGGCTCCAGATATGAATTGAAACTATTAAAATACATAGTACTCTCTCTGAAGCATGTTTGTGAGCCACAATTTATGAGAGGCAGTACGTCTCTGAAATGCATGTGGAATATTTAAGGACTTGGATGCCAGCAGTGCGAAATCCTTTCCTAGACAAATAACACAAAAGGCCGTTGGTTCAGTGCTGATAATACAAAATGATGGATTGACATAAAATATGATTTAGAGGATTAGAAGTCGTTGTCTAGTAGCTAAATAATTGATTAATCATCTCCAATTAATTGCCACAAGTTGGACTGCATTGCTAGAACTGGGCATTCTGTGTGTATGTGTGAGAGCTGCACTGAACAGGGTTTTCCAAAGGTGGAAAGAACCTCTCTCCATTGAGGGTAAGCTCTAGATTTAGACTGCCATAGCTTGTCAGTCATGGTGTCCTGTCTCTGGATTGATTGTGGGCACCGACCAGATCTTTTCCCACAGACCACACCTGTGGTTGGTGAGAAATCTCTATTGCCAAGTAAGCTTACCTTCCAGCCTGTTCTTCAATGGGGGCAGTAATAAGGTTTTTCTCTGCTTTCCAATTCATCTCTGAAGAGCATGGTTTTCTTTGAGACTGTTTCTGTGTTGTTCCAGCAGGCTGAAACTTGTGATTACAGTGGCTGATGATGGGGGATGGGACACAAACCCCACACAAGGGGGGCAGCATGGAATTTGGTTCACTTTCCTAAGGAAATAAAATTGGCATGAACTCAGGTAGGAAGTCTTCAGGGTGCCTTGGATTTGGATGTTTGTAAGAATCTTCTGCAGATCCTACTATTTTTAAGTGTGGAACACCTGCCTCAAAACCTCAAGTTGGGTTCCTTGAAGCAACTTAGAAGAGGCATCTAAAAATGAAGACCCTTAAAATTTTTTCTTGCTTTTGAAAAATTGTGATTCTTTGTCTTCTCCCTTCAACACTTTGGTTGCTTTTGTCTTCCCCTGAGCTGCCACAGGACAGATTCATAGATAATAAATGTATGACCTATGAGTTAGAAATGGCTGTGTGCGCAGCTAGTCTTCCAGGCTGCAGTCAGCAAATCAGAGCTACTGTACTATGGGATTGCTTGATTTATGGCAACGTAACAATGCTGCCCAAGTGATAGAATTGATTTTGACATGACCTTTCACATACTGTTGCAGCCACTTCTCTCATTAATTTTGAACAGAAACACTGATCTGTGAGGAAAAAAACCCTGTATATTCTATAGTGGAAGAGATGTCACAGAATCATAGAACAGCCCAGGTTGGAAGGGACCTCGAAAGATCATCTGGTTGCACCTTTTGTGGAAATGGGAGCCTGGATGTCTGCTCTGCCATATCAGGTCTCTTGATGAGCACTGTATTGTTCCTGTTACCTTTATATCTAAGTACTTTAGGAAGAGGTCTGATCTTAAGCAGAAGTCACTAAACCTGGGAGCAAGCAGGAGAAGCGAAGTCCTGTTCTCACTAATGTCGGTAACTTTAACCAGCTGCTACAGCTTGATCGGTGTGACCAAAATGCACCATTGCCTTTACACCAATTGATATTTCATAAACAAGCATTTAAGAATTAGAGAGCTTTGCTTCTGCCTGTGATTTGACCTCTTTGGAAACAGAGAGGAGAGAGAAACTACATTCCATGCTTTCTTTCTTCTTCCTCGTAACTGAAGTACAAGAAAAACATTTAGTCTCCTACTGAGACATTCCAGTGCTAACCCATGGTAGGTCAGGCAGAGGGAGAAATTATTATACAATATAGGAGTAGCAGTCCACTCATGGAATGGAAGAGCTAGACGTAGAATACAGCTTCCTTGAGTGAATCTGGTAACTGCAGTGATGAGAATGTTATACTGAAGTTAATAATTTCTATGAAGTAAATACTTAATTTCAAACTTTTCAGCTAGTCCAAACTTAACTGTTGGTAAAAATATGTCCCAAAACTAAATCACCATATAAAAAAAGTTGGGAAAGAATTATTTTCAGGACTTCAAAATGAAATCTCTTGCTAGCAATGCTACTGCATTCACTAAGATTAAATGATAGACAGTAGGGGAAATGGAGCTTGCAGGTTATAGGGATTGCTTCATTTTAGGAATGACACAGACATCCCAAGAGCTTCAGCTCTTGCAGCGTTGTTAGCTACTGCCTCATTGCAAGCGAACCAATAGATGGTCCACAAAAGAATGCAATATGTGTGCACGCTGCTCAGCAGACTGCCAAGATAAACTAGCAGCAGCAAGATGAGACTTGAATCATGAGCTTTTACAGATCCTGTCTTTCTCATCTTCTCTGGGTTCTTAATATACTCACAATGCAATGTCACTCACCCACATTCCTTTTTCAGCAGAAGATTGTAACTTCCTTAGATTTTAATTTAAAAGTGTCCATACTCTGATTTAATGGCTCCATAAAGCATCTTGACTTACTCTGCCTCAGGTAAATGAAAATATTTGCTGTGGCAAATAAGGCTATTAGTTTTATGATCCATAGCAATAAAAAGTTTTTATCAAGAATATCATCAGAAGAGGCATAAAACTGTGTTCCATGTAAAACTACTGATATGTCTAAGACGCTTTGGTTTATAAGTTTCAGTAGGAAAAGGTGTTAGTGGTATCATTTTTTTTGCTGTATCTTGTGGTCACTTCAAAGATTAAAAGCGCTTCTGAGCAATGTTTGAAAAGATCCTGTACATATAAAGGATGGGATCACAGCCTGGGCGAGAGGTCTGGGCTCAATCTGGATTATTCCTTCTTCTCTGCACAGATTGCTTGTATCAATTTGGACATGTCACTTTGTCCAGAATCAAAATAATAGTGACTTAATTTAGGCATAGAAGAAATCTTTCCAAAATCCATTTGTGTTTTTGTGGCTACACAGGCTAGCTGGCTCACTGACTTCAGCTGCTTAGACAAGTGTATCTTTCTCTGGCAGGGGGCAGTTTTAAATAATGTACAGACATTTGCAGAATGGCACATGGACTAGTGGACAAGGCTTTTCGCTCGGAGAGATAGCTTTGTCCCTTGTAAGGGTGTATTGTGGGTCTACAGGCTCACAGGCAGGCAGGTTTTTCAACGGCAAGGTTACGCTATTTTATATAACAATTTGAAGAATGTTTGCCTTAAAAGAGGACAGCATCTGGTTTTCTTAAAGCAACAAGTGAGTTAGCCCTCTCCCACCCCCAGCAGCCACCAAGTCATTTTGGAAATGGTGTTTTTCATCCCATAAATCTACCTTGGACCTACTATAGATACCATTTTATCCAGCTGAGGCCAGGGTAAAGTTGATGGAAGACTGTCTAGCACCGGAGCTGGCTGGGCAGGAAGAGGGTCTGCAGCCAGAGGCCGTGCACAGGATCAGAGCCGCCCCTGCTTTTGGCATGCTCTGCAAGAGCCGCTGCTGTCTCGGTCATTTCAAAAACGTGTGGTTGAGAGCACTGTGCTCAACTGCAGTGGTGGGCAGGGGATATGCCCGCTGCTCAGCGTGTAGTGCTGCCTGTTCGCGTTGACTACAGCATGACGGGTTAAGCAACAGGGCGAAGAGCATCCTCTCACATACCACCTGCAGGTTGCCCCTGGGCCACTAGCCTATGGTTTGGTTTTTTTCAGATGGTTCTCCTCTAACTGTTGCTTTGGTCATGTCTTTCTCTTTGCACTTTGTCGTGGCACGATGGTAAGCTGCTGTTTGCTTCCTCGCTGAATCTTTACGTTCTGTTATTCCCCAAAGGTATCAACAACCCCTCCTCCAATTCATGGCAGAATTACTGAGCAGTTACCATGGTGATAGGGGAGGAATTGAATCTGCAGACCAGCTGAGATCAATCCCAGCTGCCTGCCTCCTACTCCTGAGCAGTCAGCGTATTTTTAATAAGTGACCGTGTACAGGAGGCATGTCTTTGTCTTGTTAAGCCTTTGTTGTATATTAAATCCCGAGGGCTTTCACCATAATCTGCTGAACTTGCAAGCTTTACAAATCCTACCCTTACTGAAAGAGCTGTAGGCATTAGACCTAGGAGATGTTTTTTTCCTGATCAATTTTGTTTATTTCTGGAATTTAGCATGCACTACGGAGTTTAATTGGGGAACTGTTGCTAGAAATGAACAAAATTAAAGGTATAGTGTTTAAGAAGTGAGCCTAGGGTTCTGCCTTTAAAAACCATTTTATCCATATTGGGGTTTATTTGTCAAAAGGTGATGCACTTTCTGTTAGCGTCACTTGCATGTTGCAGAGGAATGTAATACAAAGGAAAAGCAGTGGGAACATAAACCTGAACATTTGTGCTGTTAGTGGGTTTGCTTCTAGACTTTAACTTTTAGCCTGCATTTCTTTCCACTTAACTTCCATAAATTCTATTTGTTTCCAGGTGTCAAAGACTGTGTCAGCAGGCAGGGCGAGCTCCTCTGACAACCCAGTGCTTTTATCAGTACCTGAGTGGGTGCTGAATCCTTCTCCACCCAGTTCTCGCTGCACATATTTAGGGCTGCTTTTAGATATATAAAAACTGGGTGCATAATTGAGATTCCACAGCCTTGATGCCAGGAGGCCTCAGAAATTGACCTTGTTCCTCTGCACTGAGGCCATAAACCAAGGCATCCTGCTGGTACTGTTTCAGTGAGGCTTTTGTCAGCTTTTTTTTTTGGTTACAGGGTGGATGCAGATTTGGATTGGAGAATTCAGATAGCTGGAAATAGACTTCTGTTGGCTGTTTTTTATTGCTCTGTACTTACTTTCCTATTCCCCTACGTCCTTCTCAAAACAGTAACTCAAATATGTTTAATTTATTTTATAAGACTATTTTTGAGAAAGTTATGAGATGGTAAGGATGGTGTTCTGGAAAGTATTTTTGGTACTCTTTTTATACAAAGTTCTTTCTTCTAAACAGTCGCAGCAGTCAAGTTACCTGCTTGGTGATGCTTCCTAGGGGCACTGAGAAATGACTGACCTGCAGTGAAAGAGCATAAGTGACAGATTCTTGCAAAGGGCAATTCTGTTTGTATCGCTGTTGCATGGCTCCAGGCTCGTTGCTGTGTTTGTACGAAGGGAAGAGTCTAGTTTGCTTTATCTCCTTTACTCTACCTGCTTCAGCTTGCTGCAATCACAGTGACCACAGTGACTCTCTCCTAAATACAAAGTGCCCTGTCAGTCTGCTTTATTGGGCTCTTGTCAGAATCATTACACCAAGGCACAGTA
Organism: Pandion haliaetus; assembly: GCA_013401275.1. Taxonomy (NCBI): domain Eukaryota; kingdom Metazoa; phylum Chordata; class Aves; order Accipitriformes; family Pandionidae; genus Pandion; species Pandion haliaetus. The sequence continues at coordinate 50,292 of VYZV01030696.1, read as the reverse complement.
GATCCAAAGCTTTTGGGGAATTGCTTAATCGAGCTTGAAGGTGCTGAAAGCTGTTTAGATCCAGTTGATCCCAAGAATTCTTTATCTAGGGGAATAAAAGCTGGATTCTTGTCAGAGGTGTGGGAGAGACAATGCTTTGTTCTGTGCTTGCTGTCATGAAAGCAATCAGTGTGACTCAGATTTATGGCCTGGGTCCCTTTTAAGAAGGGTTCAGGGCCATTTTCCT
>VYZV01030696.1:21712-45916 GCA_013401275.1 Pandion haliaetus | reverse complement strand
ATTTGTCTCCATCCTAGGAAGGTTGGAAGGACTTTGTATTTATGTCCTGAAAGGGGGCATTTCCAGAGAGGTGTAAGAGAATTAGGTATTATCAAGTGAGTAGGAATGGGATGTCTTTGGACAGCTGTGCTGTCACTGTGCACTTTGCAGTTATTCTAAGTTGCATACTCGGCTCATGGCACAGAGAACACTGGGTCAGTGCTCACTCAGAGATATCAAAAGTGATATGAAAAATAAGTGTTTGTCACTACAGAAGGTGTCATGCTTCTCTGCTGAGACACACAACTGAATTGATGAACACTGCATTGTTTCTCCTTGAGGGCATCCGATCATGATGTGCTACAACCTTCCTCCCAAACCTCCAGCCCCACAAACATTAAACCACTTTGGCATTGTGTTGTGGGTACTGTCTCAGTTTGTGCTTCTTCCTGATCTGGCTGTAGGCACAGCTGGGGTTTCATTGCCAAGTTCAAGTTTTGTTTTGCCTTTTTTTCACTCACGTCTGTAGGTTTTTTTTCCTCTGTGGCCAAAAGACTGAAAATCCTGACATATTTAGAGTGAGCTTTTGGGTGTGTGGAAGCATGTCTCTGGACTAACCTGAGACTTGAAGTGTTAATAAGCAGAGACATTTCAGATCAGATTAGAAATGAAATGTGGGTCAGTAAGTGTTTCAGTTCGTAATATTATGCTGAGAGAATGTTAAGAGTGAACATGGGGAGGGAACCTGAGACAATTCCTCTCCCCATTTTTCACCACCCTAAAGCTGAGGTATGTGGTCAACAGGTGTTGATTTAAGGTTAATAGAGAAAAGACAGAAAATTCATGTAGAATCTACTAGCGTTTGTCACTGAGGTTAGTTTTCTACAGATACCCACCAAAGAGTAATTCCAGTGTGGATTTTCCAAAAGCATTGACAAATTCTTGTATAACAAAGATGGCAGCTGGATAAAGCAGAAAAGCCAGACCTTTGGTTTTCAGCCCTGAGTCTTGTTGAGAAGACAGACAAACAAGCTCTGTCAGAGAAAGGTGAAAAATTCTGCTGATACTGGCTTAGCCGGGTCCCAGGTTGCAGTTGGTGTCTCTTGTCTTTGCTTGAGACGGGCTGTCCTGAAGCTGGAGGGTTTGCATCTTTTCCGAAAGCAAGTACAAAGATAGGAAATTGTTCTGTCAAGAGCCTCTCCAGAAATGCAGAGAGAAGGGCAGACTACCTTCCATGTGCAAATGAGTCCTGCTGTACATTCCTGCCCACTTCTTTCACCTACGGAGGAATGGTAGGTTTGTCATGTAGCACGTGCTGAACACGATAACAATTCATGCTGTGAAGTCAAAACGATTTAGGTCCTTATGTAGTTCTGAAGTTCACATCAGAACCTTGAGGGTCAGTGGCCAAGTGGTAGAAGGTAAAGGAGTAATGGTTTTATAGGAGAGGAAGGATGTGGGGGAGTGAACTCACATTTATCCTAGAGAGCCATGATAGATTTAACCCCACAGTAAATTTGCATTAATGCAAATCAGTAGTTAAGTGTATTTAGTGTTCCGAGACATTCCGTTTGCATGGCCCCAGACAGATCTTCAAGAGCAGTGTGTGCATTAGCCTTCCTGCTTCTAATGTGGAAGGGTGACTGCAGCTCACTGCAGTTCATTCACACTCTGCTTCACTTGAGTCCTTTTGAATGTATACAGATATAGAACCAATACCCAGCAATTAACACGCTTTCCTCTGCTTAAAGTGGCATGTTATTTACTTAACAGGTAAAGCCTGCTGTGTTAGCCTCAGTCTTAGCCCAGCAGGGAGACATCCTCCCTGCCTGTTACCAAAATCATGGCTTAATTTAAGCTCATTTCTTTTGTTGAAATGCAAAACTAATTATATTTAACTACAGATGAACAGGAAGTTGCACTAGCAGAGTTTTTTCAAATCAATGGGGAGTTATTCAGCATTATTTGGGGGCTGGGGAACTTTGTAACCAGATAAAAGATAAGGGGGAGGGCAGAGCTATAAAAAGTGTTATTGTGTGATTATGAAGAGGCCTTTTAATGCAGTTATTATGTGATGCTAAAAAGGCCTTTATTGCTTGAAGTTGGAAGCGGAATACAAATGGACTCACAGTGTCTATTAAATGAAGAGTGGAAAAAATGGGCTCCGTTTCCCTGAACTGCAAAGCAAAAATAACGATTAAGTAGTGATTAAAATCTGTGGCAGTGCTGGGTTTGTTAGTTTGATCATATACTAAGCAATAAAGTTTAGCAAATAGGGAGCAATTGTTTGTGTAATTTAAGGCATAGTTCATTGTTACGATGAACCTGTTTGTCCAGGTTATGATGTCAGCAAATTGTTCTGCTCATAAAGGCTGGTTGAAACAATTAGGGTTGAATTCTCCCTGGTGTAAAATAAGTGCAAATGAGCTTGATGTGAATTCTGAGGAACATTTCTTCTCGGATGATAGCTGATTTCCAGAAGTTACCTTCAGTTTCCCGGACTGAAGGCTGCTGGACAAACACAGCTGGGCTCCTTTGTGCCTAATTTCATCACCAGGGGTCTGCCTCCAGGCCCTTTGTTAACTCAGTTTGTAGGAGAAAGCCTTAACCTTGTTTGCAGACACACTGAGAACAAAAACCAGGGCAGGTTCCAGACTGGAGCAGACCCGCAGCCTATCCACCACCTAACATGAATCTGTTATCTTGGCTAGCACAAAGAACCACCAGCAGAAGAAAACGCAAGAGACTGAAAAAAGGCAGGTATACTTTTGCTTCTCAACATCTATGGCAGAATAGAAATGCTGAGATTTCTTAGAGTATGTTTTGTGCCTTTAGTAACTATGAGATGATTGCTTGCTCCACCTAGTGATTAACAATCGGAAGTCTTTCCGCAGGGAGTGATTGCTGACAATGTAAGCAAAGGCACGACAGTCAGACGTTACTTTAAGGTTCTTATGGCCATTTCTTAGAATAGTACAGTAACTTGGATTCCCTTGTGCTAGGCACAGTGTAAATGCAAAACAAAAGCTCTGGTTGCTGCTTAAAGACAAACATAGGACGAGAAGATGAGGATGCGTGCAGGCAGATTGACTTCCACTAGAAAGTTCTGAGGAGGAGTTGGCCTGGAGCACTTGTACTTAGTTCTCTAGTCCAGCCAGGTTCCCCTTGGTGTGTTTCTGCCTATATGAGCACTAGGAGTTTCCTATCCCACTGGAAACTGGAGCAAAATAGCACTTGAGACTGCAGTTACATTTTGATCACCTTACTTTAGCCCTCAGCAAGGAGAGAGTTGTCATGTGAAGGTGGGGCAGAAAAAGGCAATGGAGTTGCCTAATCCACGCCTGACAACTGTGACCGTTTCTAATCACTCAGACTGAAGTGCAGATGATCACTAGCCAGACCCAGGCAGGTCATTTCTGCCTCCCTTAAATGGATGCGGGTGTTGAGCTGCACAGGAGTGCCGAGGTCTCTTTTCTTGCTTGTGAACATGTGGTGTCTTACAGGCAGCAGCAGAAGCAGCACCTAAATAACTTGGGTTTGGTATGTTAAGTTGTAAGTATGTGGCAGGTGACGTGGCATTCTGCCCTGCAGGTGCCTGGCTGGCACATCGTTATGCTGCTCCAAGGACAGGGTAGGGCTGCAGCATGAGTCCGGGTGGCTCTGCACTGTCCGTGGGGTCCAGGGAAGAAATGAATGGGCTAGGGCTCTCCCTGGTACAGATGACTTTTCCGTTGTGCTGCTCTAAATTGGATGAGCTCAAGGTGTGTCCTTTTTTTGGTCTGTGCCTGTTCCTTTCTCACCATCACAGGAAAGAACGAAGCTCTCCTGCTTCTGTGCTGAGCACCTATCTCCAAAAGATCTATTGTGCTTCTTCCTTGTGGCTTGCTTGGAACTGAGGCTGAGAGTCCTCTCCTTCCCCTTAATCTGTTTGACAAAGCTGATTTTGTAAAACTGCTTTGGCAGAAAAGAATACCCCACCCAGTGCAAGCAGAGAGGCCCCAGTCTGGTCATACAGTTCCCCCATTCAAAAAAATCAATACATTTTAAAAATCTGACTGCATTGAAGAGGGTTAAAAAAAAAGAAAAGGAAAAAAGAAAAAAGCGAGGTTTGATTCATTTGGCTGGGACATCGTGAACCCCATCCTGGCTGTTACTGAGTAATTCTCATGTAGTCACAGTCTCATTGAAAATGCAAGCGTAACATCACCTTGCCTCTCTGACTTCAGCCAGGGCACTGGGCAGTGGTGCAGGAGAAGAGTGCGAGGTCACCTCCGGAGCCCAACCTAGCAGGCAGTTAACACTTCCCTTGTGAGGTGTTCCCATGTAATAGCAGTATCTTGTCAGCACAGATGAATTTATCATGCTTGTCACTGCCTCCTCGTTGCCGTTCCCATCACCAAAGCTGCAAGCTGTCACTTCATTATAGTCATATGGGAAGCTTCTCAAAATGTCCTTGCACTGACAGGACACCATATATGTGCAAGTGGAAATTGCTTCTTTTCTATGCTGACATCATCTTACAAGAAAGGGTGCTGATGTTTATGAAGCTGAAATACACAAATACTGGTTATGATCTCTTCAGAAAGATCTGTGGCATATTTTTTAGGTCGCTAGTCGATGCAGGAATACCAAAATTACTAGATTTTACTATAGTGGGGAGCTACCAATAGAAAACATAATAGCCACAGTATCTCTATTGACTTACATTTTCTGAGAATTTAAAGCTCTAGTTCTGCAAGAAGTCAAATTGATTATTGCAGCACAGTGTGTGCAAAAGCCACCTGGATTATTTAGAAGCCTGAACATCTAAACTCATCAATAGCTGGGACTGTATGCTAGTCAGAAGGTATAGGGACTTGGACTGCTAAATGCCAAAATCGATTATGTATCAAATTTCTTCAGAATGTGTTGCTGTTGGTTGCCTATATAGCAACCAAAATCTTGTAGCAGAAGCTCTGTTATATGTGTCTGGCACATATGACAGGGAGCTTTGTTGATAACACCAGTTTATTAGTGGCTTCCTTAAATAAGATGCAAAAGAGCAGCAGACATTGAGCAGAGGACTGTGTATTAGAAAATAAAATGTGATTGTTAATGTTGACATAATTTCTGTCAACATTGAGATTGCAGGGAAATCAATTCATGGCAACACGGAGTAGAAAACTGTATTTGGGCATATTACCCAAAGACAAAAGGACAAAATACCTGTTGTGTGTGCCTCAGAAGGCAGCCCTGCTTATCTAATCCTGCAGACCTACTAATAATGACAGACTAAAATGAAAAAAAAAAACCAAAACAAAACCAAAAAAACCCCAACACCCACCTTTTGTTAACTGTGTACCTATGGGTATTATTTTTTTTTTTAATACAAAACTACTAAGTACCACTTAAAGACATATTTGAAATTACCTGCATTAATGGTAGGAGAAGGAAAATGCAAAATGATTTGTCTAAGTTGGCCTGAAACAATTCAATGCTGATATCTTTTGTATTTCCACTGCAGGTGACCTGCTGAGCCTAGTGATTTTTCACTGACATTTGGTTCACTGGTAGGGTAAAACTTGGAGGAGGAACAATATTATTCATTATTTGAAGTATTAACTGACAACCTGTTTTCACCTGATGTTTATCAGGATGCTGAGAAACGTCGAGAAGTAGAAGAGAAAGAGCATTTACGAACCTATCCAGCTGTTACATTGAGAGAAAAATCATGTCTGTGCTGTTAAGCAGTTGTGTATCTGCAAACAAGAGAAAAGACCAGAAGATTGTACTGACTTTAGTTCAGCTACTGTGCTGCAGAATGACGCTGAAACGTAGGGGCAGTCTAAATGTCTGACACACAAAAATGCACATGGGCAGTGAGGAGCGTAATAGCAGCTACTGATAATGGTGTCTGGTTTTCTAATGAAATGATAAAGGGCAGGCAGTGGATGTGCTTACTTTGGTCTTGTTTTGCAGAAGTTCAGAGCAGCCAGTAGCATCTGTGAAGAAGGTAGGCAAGTAATTTTTCAGGTTCTGGACATGAAGAGCATTATTTATGCCATTTGAGGTCTTGAGCAATTATGAAGAGGAAAAAGTTTCTCTTATCTCCCCAACCTTAAGAGCTAATCATTCTTCTGGCCAGATGGATAATTTGGAGATTGCCGTGCATATTTATGTCTTACCTGCCACTTTGTAGGTGCCTCTTTGATTTATAAGAGCTGTTTTCTAAGGATACCGTTGCTGCCAAGTAATTCGTGGTGACTTGGAAACCACTGGCTGTATTTGAGTGTATTTAGCAAACTATAGGGGTTTGACCTTTCCTGGAGATGGTTAATATAGGAAAAGTAAACAGCTTGATATGTGATGTGTACAGTACACATGGGCATGGCAGTCTCTTTCCAGGAATCATATATTATATAGACAGTTTTAGAGCTTAGACGCAGCAGTGCTGGAGCCAACTTGAATAGTAGGTCAACAGCCTTGAATGTGTCAGATGTGCTTCTTCCAGTTTCATAAGCAAAATCAGAGTTTGAGCCGGGTCCAAATTCTGATAATCTTCACTTTATTGCCATGGTCTGAGCACATCACTATTCCATATTTGTCTTTCCTGTTCCCGTAGTGCCATGGAGAAGATGCTTCTGTCATTTGCTATAGCTGGGGACTAGTCATTGATTGAAAGTGACTTGTCCAATACCCCACACAGGGAGTCTGTGGAGGGACAGGATGTCCAAGATAAATTTTGAAAGCCTAGGCTGGTTCCATAACTGCAGGATCATGCATTCTCCCAGAATAAAGCCATCTTATGTGCCTCTCTGGCTCAGTATTTTCAATTTTGAATAGTTCATCTGCTTTTACTTTCATAGTCTCTATAGTTATATATCCTTATTCTTAGCCATATGCTTCACATCATGAAGCCTGTTACCGCATATGAGAAGTCTCTCCTGTCTTGCCTAAAGAAATGTGAATCTTTTCAGCAACGTGTTTCTTTTAGGTGGGTAAACAGATATGCCTTCCTGTAAGAGCTACTTGTGTATGAAAGGTCTTTTCCAACCTAAATGATTCTGTGGTAGGAAACCCTGTTGTGCTTCAGCACTGCTGTGTGTCGTGCTTTAACCCCGCCAGCCGGCAACTAAGCACCACAGAGCCACTCACTCACTCCCCCCACGGCAGGATAGGGGAGAGAATTGGAGGAGTAAAAGTGAGAAAACTTGTGGGTTGAAATGAAGACAGTTTAATGGGTAAAGCAAAAGCCACGCACACAAGCAAAGCAAAATAAGGAATTCATTCACCTCTTCCCATAGGCAGGAAGGCGTTCAGCCATCTCCAGGACAGCAGGCCTCTTCCATCACGTGTAACGGTTACTTGGGAAGATAAACACCATCACTCTGAATGTTCCCCCCCGCCTCCTTCTTCTTCCTCCACCTTTATACGCTGAGCATGACGTCATATGGTCTGGAATATCCCTTTGGTCTGTTGGGGTCAGCTGTCCCAGCTGTGTCCCCTCTCAGCTTCTAGTGCACCCCCACCTTACTGCCAGAGTGGTGTGAGCAGCAGAAAAGCCGTCGACTCTGTGTAAGCACTGCTCGTCAATAATGAGAACATCACTAAGTTATCAACACTGTTTTCAGCGCAAATCCAAAACATAGCCCCATACAAGCTACTATGAAGAAAATGAACTCTATCCCAGCCAAAACCAGCACACTGTGTCGCTGCAAATTAGGGAACTCCTCTGTATGTGACTTGTGCCTTTGTATAAAGATTGAGTTTATGGAGTCGCTAATGTTGTAGCAAGCTTGGACAGAGCAACTTGGAGAAAAATAATGATGATGCCTGTCAAGATACTTTATGTGACCTTAACGTCCTAAATTACAAAGAGGTTGAGACAAATGCGCAGATAATTCTGTAAGGCCCTGCAAGAGTGCTCTTGATAGGATGGATGGGTTGCTATAGGAAATTGGCTATGCCCAGCCCTCTATGTTTAGAGTGTAATGAAAGTACTGGATACCATTTTGGAAGCTGCTGCTGCTGCTAAGGATCCCCCATTTCTGTCAGCTTAGCAGTAGGATCTAAGTGTAGCTTTGTGTTGGGGCAGAACACTCTCATAGTATCAGTATGTACATTTAAAGCTGTGCCTGTGTGTTTTCGGACATGTCCAATGTAGGTATGCAGAGAACATAAACTCTGTGGAGTGTCCCTGTTGGGTTGAAAGAATTAGAGAGGAAGTATTCCTGGCTTGGATGGAAGCTCTGTAGTTCACATTCTGTACAGGACACTAAATGAGCAAAACAGACAAAAGCAGCAGCTACCCTCAAAAGCAGAGTGTACTGTAGTGACTGCAATCTGCCATTCCAGGGCCAGCCTAGCACTGTAACTGATATTCTGCACTATTTCCCAAGCCAGCTTAATACTATAGCATGGCATGCCAGTGACTGTCACCTTGTCACTGTTTAATAGTAGCATTCAGCAAGACACTGACATTTTAAAAGACCAAATCAGTGCTTCTGACAGCAGCAGTCTGTTGAATGACACTGGCCTTATCCAGTTTTTTCTGGGGTAACGTAAATCAAGTGTAAAGGGCATGGATTCATGTGTGTTAGCTCCCTCTGTCTTAAAATAAGCATTTGAGGGGAGGCCTTTTTTTGTTTGGTTTTACAGCTTGTCCGCTGAGGGAAGTAAATGAAAGGTAGAGGAGAGATGAAGGCAGGGAGAGCATCTTAAAATAGAAATACAGAGGTTGTCCCAGCAGTATGATAGTGACCCAGAAGCATGGACATGTGAGAAGAGTACTACTGGGATACAAGCTTGTAGCATGTCATCTGCCACACAACCACTTATGTGCACCTTCTGAATCAGTCCTGTTTCCTAATGTGCAGTAGGTTGCCGAGTTCTGTTGGTTTTCTTCAAACAGTATAAACAGAATTCTGTATATTGCCGAGCCCTTTGGAAAGATGTGCTAGAGGGGCATCCCTGTTGTTTTGTATGCTGCACAGAGATAACATGTTTTAAACATGACAAAAGAGTATGTAACAGTGCCTATGGATTGCTAGTAGATGAACAAGGCAATAATGAAGTTACTGTGTTTAGTACTGTTGTGGTTTAACCCCAGCTGGCAATTAAGTACTACGCAGCTGCTCACTTGCTTCCCCCAACCCCATGGGATGGGGAAGAGAATCGGGGCGGGGTAGGGAAGTAAAACTCGTGGTTTGAGATAAGAACAGTTTAAGAGGACAGAAGGGAAGAAAATAATAATAATAACAATAATACAATGGCAATAATAATAATAAAAGAATTGGAATATACAGAACAAGTGATTGACAATGCAGTTGCTCGCCACTTGCCGACTAATGCCCAGTTAGTTCCCAAGCAGCGATCCCGCCTCCAGGCCATCTCCCCCCAGTTTATATACTGGGCATGATGTCACATGGCATGGAATATCCCTTTGGCCAGTTTGGGTCAGCTGCCCTGGCTGTGTCCCCTCCCAACTTCTCGTGCCCCTCCAGCCTTCTTGCTGGCTGGGCAGGAGAAGCTGAAAAATCCTTGCCTTGGTCTAAACACCGCTTAGCAACAACTGAAACCATCAGCGTGTTAGCAACATTCTTCTCACACTGAACCCAAAACGCAACACTATACCGGCTACTAGAAAGAGAATGAACTCTATCCCAGCTGAAACCAGGACAAGTATGGAGGCAGTGATCACACTGCTTTTCTGATTGTATCAGAAGTTTGCATGATGTAACTTGCTCAAGTCAGCTCATGGAGTCTGGTTAGCAGGAAGTATCTATCAGTGAGATTTCTCAGGTTAGTATTTTATTGTAAAAGGGATTAACTAGGCCTTAAGCTGCCAGTGATACAGATACAATTCTATATGTTTCAGCAATCTCCTTCAAGAAAAGTCACAAGATACAGTGTGCTTCTGACCTACCTGATCCTCTCGCAGAGTACTTCAGCGTCTTGTTCCCAGTACTAGATTAAAGAAACTGAAGTGTAGTATGAAGTAGATTTGTTAATACTGGCTCTCTGGTTCCTGCTGCTCAGGAGGTCACAGTTTCTGTGTCATGGCAATTGCTAGGTTTGAGAAGTGCATTTCCAGTGTTAGTAATAATATCAGGAAGTTTCCCATCTGCCTCCCTCATGTCATGGTTGAAGGGACTGTGCTGACATACAGGGGCACTACTGGTGTAGGAATTGCTGCCCCTCTGCATAACCTTTCCAGAAATTCTATTACTTAGGCCAGTAATTAGGAGATTTAATGGTAACTTTGCAGCTGGTGGAGCAGAGGGAGCACTGACTGAATGAGGCATAACCAAGGATGTCCTTTCTTCTCTCACTTCTAAGACTAAAAAGTTTTGCCTTCCTGTGTCCCAAGGGTGGTTTCTAGGTTTCATTCTCTTGAAAACCTGCCCATCTTAATGCACAGAAGGAGCTGAGCCCTTATAAAAAAAAAAAAAAGGGAAAATCTTGGGAGCTGGATGTTGTTGCCTTGGCTCAGATCTCTGGCCTGATCCTTTCAGCTGTATTTACAGTAAGACGTTTCCTGGTTGTGTGATTTCCTCCTATTCTTTGCATCTACTGTGGCCCAGACGTGAATAAAGAAGATGTAAGGTAGAGCACAAATGCTGAATTCTGGGGTAATGAAAAGTTCAGGGCTTTACACAGAGCCTTTTTTGTCATTTCGAGCTGTAGCAGAAAGCACCTGAGACTGGAATGAAAGGCATTAATAACCCCAGCCTTTGCCACTGCCTTCCCAGCATGCAGCAACTCAAAAGTGTGCAAGAGGTCCGTTGGTGTATTTATATAGTGTAGTGTGGCAAAAAAAAGGGGAAAGAAAAAAAAAAAGGGGTATGAATTTATATTAGATCTCAATTAGCTCAAAGCCATTTTACCAGCACCCCACTGTTTGCTAGCAGTGCTTGGCTGAGAAGAAAGTAAGTTGATGACTAGTCTAAATGCCCTTCCTTGGGCTGGTCTGGTTTTCCAAGGCAGTGCTGTGAGGGAATTCAATCACAGCTTCATTGTGTTCCCAGCTGATAAAACGTGCAAGGCTCAGGAGAGTGTCTTGGGCAGGCCAAGAGGGGCTGAAAGCCGCTTCTGAAAGCCTCTTGGCTAGGCAAGATATACAGGCATACACGCAAATGTTAGCCAGAACACACAGTACTCACAAGCTCTGGTTTCAATTGAATCTTGGCTGGGTTGTTTCTGTTTACTGCTGTATCCCAGTTTTTTGAGATGGAATACTAGCGACTGTCAGTATAGCCTGCTAAAATCTGGTGAGAGTAAAACTAGAAAAGTGGCATGGACTTTGCACTGTTACTATCCTTTGTGGAGTTTACTTATGAAGAGAAATGCTGCATCAGAATGGTGGTTGGCTAAAGAAATGTGCTCAGACACCTTATCAGAAAATCCTACTACTTAAAGTCTTTTTTAATGATGGCAGGCAGCGCTGCTTCATTCTGTGTATAGCTATATACTTAACGTCTAAACACCCACGGTCCATATGTCTGTTTCCCAAGTACTGTAAGGAATGTTGCATTGGCACATACAAACAGGTTTTCATTTCTGAAGCAGAGCATGTTTCTTAAAAACCCAGATGTGTTTGGCAGCTAAAACTAATGCCTCCTGTGGTCTGGAGGTAAAATTAGCTGCTCTGGGAGAAGGATTTTCATGCACTACAGCAGGAAAACACAGAGGGTGACGGACTAAGTATTTGCAGTAAAGTTGCTGAGAAGTGCTCTTGCTACATGGGGTAGAGGAATAGCTCGATTGAGATGATTGTTTTCTGCAAGCTAATGGCTGCAGTTTCGAAACAAAACCTATTCATTTTGGCCTCTTGAAATTCATACTTGACCGGGACTTGTTAGGCCACAGAGCTGCTGCGGCATTAAGCTATAGCTGGAGGAAAGCCAGAATCCAATTACATTTTCTGCCTAATGGGTCATAATTTATGCTATGAAGAAGGCAGTGATGTTGCCGGGGGAAAAGGGCACTGGGCATGCTTGGATATGCATTGTGGAAAGCTGATTATAAACGAACATGAAAATGGGGAGGTATGCTTTCTCTTCTCACTTGTTCAGTACCAATGTAATTCAAATCAGAAGATAAGGAGCCATACTGGACTACACGCAACACAGCAGAAATCTGGTTAGCTTTCATCTTGGCTGTCTTAACTTGCTTTGCTGTGGTTGTTGATTCTCCCCTTACTGTACTAAGACAGGGTTGTTTTAATAAATTCAGCATCTTTGACTTTTTGCTTTTGGTTTCTGATGACACTTCCAAAATGGTATGTTCCTTCTCCTTTGTCTGTTAAATGGTAATTAATCAGTTTCACTTTTGTAAATAAATGAGGAAAAAATATGTTTGGGGTTTGGGTTTGTTTTTGTTTGGTTGGGGTTTTTTCAGTAATGGGACTCCAAATGTAGGCTCCTAAACAGTGCTTAGGTATTGAGGTAGGAGACTAGCCCTACTTAGAGAGCTGCTCAGAGAGGTTGGTTATTCTCAAAAGCCCAACTTTTAATTTGGATACCTAAATACAGATTCAAAAACTGAACTTTGGAGTTCTGTTGTCAATGTTGGCATTTCTTTTTTACTTTCTGAGTGAAGGTGAGAAGGCTTTTACAGCAGCAATTATCAGAGCCTCTGAACTTTAACAAACATTTAATTGTTCACCCAGGAGCTGTAAATGTTCCTTAATAAATTGTTCTCATTTGGGTGAGACTAAGGATTCTTGGTTCTGTAAATTTAATTTCTAAATGGGAGCTATCACTCACATGCGGAAGACAAGATCATAAAAGACAGTTTAATTGATAATTTGAAAACACTGTAAAAAGGTCCCATTATTAAAAAGTGCTTGTCTTTTGCTGATGCCCCCAGCTTCTGAAGTGTTCATACTGGAAACTACTGTAATGTTATACGGGAGTATTTGCATCACTGCGCATTGCTGCAGCTGCTGCCCAAAGATATTAATTGAGTTTGTAATATTGTCTGTGCTCAAATCTACTTCCATTGTAATGTGGAAGGGTAAATGTTTTGGATAGTACTGCAAAGCAGAAATCTTGTTTGGAGGAACACAGAGTTCTGGATTTGAGGCATTTAAGATTTCCACTCAGTCCATACAGCAGAGACCTTCCGAGGAAGAGCACCCCAGAATATGATTCCAAATGTAGAATTCAGATGTTGGAAAGATTTGTAGAAAAACAACAAAAAAAAATGAGCCTATAGAAGTAGGCTATTTAGTCCTCACTGCACTGAATCTAATAAACCTTTAGCCTTTTATTATATTTGGCTCTTTGTACTTGCAGTTCTGTTTGGGATTGAATTATATTAAAGTAGTATAGTTGAAAGAAATTAGATTACCTAGAAATAAAACAGGCTGAATGTGGGAGCTGGAAGGACAACTTGTACTTCACTGAAAAGTGCAAGGAAGGTGAGAGAGGACCCTCAGACAAGACACGTGAGTTAAATAAAGATGTCTGAAGGGAGATTGAAAACGTCTGGGAATCATTTTGATTTCTTTCAGCAACTGTATCCTCAAATATACTCCCTGGAATTATTATCTAACTTGGATTACTTTTAAATGATTCCTTTGAGGCTGTGCTGGAGCCTCCTGTGTAGGGAGCACAGAAGGTATAATATCTTTCACTTCCAGGCTCCCTCAATTCCAGACAGGCATATAATAGATATTTCACTTGGGTCCATGGAACATCTGCTCCATCTCTGCTGCCAAAACACCTTCAGTCTCTTTCTTTAAAATAAAATAAAATAAACCAAAAATCAAGAAAACAACTAAAAAGAGCTAACAAAAAGCCAAAGCGCTGGCGGTGTGCCACAAGAAGATGTTGGAATAGACCAAAGTATTGCTAATATTTTCACCTCTGCAGTAGGAGGGAGTTAGGTGAAATGTGCCTGGATAAACTTGGAAGCAAGTCTCAGCCAGTAAGAGATCACAAACCGTCAGTAGTCCTTGTCAGTATATACTGGAGGCAATTTCCTTCCTAATCCAGGTATGCTCTGTCTGCCATAAACATCTCTGATTTGCTGGCTATTTGGACTAGGTTTCTGACTGGAAGATCAGCGTAGGAGACCAAGGACCCAGTGACTTCCATTCGGCATTTGTGATGGTTGGTAACTGGGGCTTGTATGAATACGGTATCACATAGAGCAACAAGTAGTCTCCAAAGCAAAGATAATTTGTATTTACTGCCAGGATATGCCTTTGAGCCAGTTCCAGTTTGAATTCAGAGGAGTCCTTACAGGCTGTTTGATGTTCTGGTGTGCACAGCGAATGCGCTCCCTAGTAGTGCAGTGCAGTAGAGATTTGAACGTAAATCAGCCCTTTCTGTATCATTCCATGTGGTTGTATAAAGGGCTGGAAGCAACTCTGTTAGCAACTTCTTTTGGGTTCTCAGGAGTCCATGGCACTGTACATTCAGATAAATACTGATAAAGAGCAACAGTTATGAAGCCAAGAATGCTTGACCCTATGCTCTTCCATTGGGTGAGTAAAGGAGCCATGGGATTGGAAGGCTGGCAAAGCTTTTTTGCTGAAGACCACTCCTATTGTCTAACCATCATCTGCATGCTTATTTCTTTTCCAGCCTCTCTACAAGTGGACATTGTTCCAAGCCAGGGGGAGATTAGCGTTGGAGAATCCAAGTTCTTCTTATGTCAGGGTGAGTGATGGCTTATGGAATCAGTTATCTCTATCTGGGCTTGCTGGGAAGGTCAATCAGTGTATTAACTGTGGGGTAAAAGCTCCAGTGCCAGGTCTGGCTGCAAGATCTTATGCTCTTTCTTTCTCGTATGCCCTTACGGTTTATAAGACTGAGTAGCAAAGGCAACACATGCTGTTTACTGGAAACAGTAAATGCATTCTCCCTTGAGAGCTGGCAACAGAAAGCAGCTCCAGCAAACAGATTTTAAAATGAAAAAACAGGTACTGAAGTGTTGTCTCTAAGCTTGAGCAACAGCCACAACAGTGGCACCGTTGCACCATTCCACAGCTCTTTGATCTTTTGAATTAAGACTGTTGTTTTTCCAAATTTTTTCCCTAATCAACTGCCAACAGCAGTAAATGGAGTTCTAGGTGACTTGAGAGTTGTTACCTCTGCAACTAAAGATTTTAATGCTGCTGAAAACTTGCATTTCTTGTGACACAATTTACTGTTTGTTCAGGCCACCAACTGCCCCAGGCTGTTCTCCTGCACAACGTGGTGCAGCGCTGACACGATCCATGTGCCCCAAAGCGGGTCCTACAGTTTTATGGCATTTTCCAAATTGGCCCCTACATGTCCTCTTCAGAGGTTCTTCTGACAGCAGCTGGCCTGATTTCTAATGGGAGGAATTAGTATGTTGGAGCACTGACATGATAGCATCCTGAAGCATGACACAGAGCAAATAGGTGCTGTAATGAGCTCTGGGAGCAAAATGCCATCAGAGGACCACACTTCCTCAGGAGCATACTGACTGGGACAAGTAATGAGGTCATCTGATCCAGGAGTGCTTAACTGCAAAGTAATTTGTTAATGCCAGTGCTTTAAAAAAGAAAGTATGCTCTGAGCAAGTGCTGTTGTGATGATACTGGCATTGAGAAAACTGTGGGATCAATTAAAGCCCCTCCAGTTATAGGAGCTTGTCCCAAATAACAAAGCCACACTGAGGAATGCAGAGATGCGAGCTGCAAAAAAGAGACAGCCTGGAACCACTTAATAACAATTCTGATTCACACTGGATGTAGCAGGAGGTTTAAGCTGATCAATGCTAGAACTGCTGCTACACCAATGTCACCATTTTGGTGTGCAAAGTAGCTCAGCCTGCAAATAAGGGGGTTTATTGAAAACATGAGGGAGCTGAAGCAAGAAGAGGTTTTCATTTCTTGGGTTGATCTGTGTAGTGGAGGGACTGGGACGTGGTAGCCCAGGATGCACGGAAGGCCATTCTGGGCTAAAATGAGTGTACCCCTTTAGATTATAAAACCAACCTAATATCGTTTTTGCAGGACAGCAGCTGACCATTCACAGTGCTGTGAGAGAGAATTTTCTTTGGTTGCTTCTCAAGTACCAGAAGCCCTTCCCCTGGGTCAGTCTTCCGCATAGTGCTACTGGTTGTATTTAATTACCTCTGTGCAGATTTGTTGGGAACTCATTTCAATTTGCTCTGTTTTCTTTTGTTGTCCCTAGTGGCAGGGGAGGCCAAATACAAAGATATTTCCTGGTTTTCCCCTAATGGTGAGAAGCTGACGCCGAACCAACAGCGCATCTCAGTGGTGCGAAATGATGACTTCTCCTCCACCCTCACGATCTACAACGCAAACATTGATGATGCTGGCATCTATAAATGTGTTGTCAGTAGCGTGGAGGAGGGAGACTCCGAGGCCACCGTCAATGTGAAAATTTTCCGTAAGAGAGCGGCTCTGAGGCTATTTTCTGGTCTACCTTGCACATGTATGAGGCAAGATTAGGGAGGCAACCATCTTACCTTCCTAGAAAAGGCAATTTTTAAAGGGGAAGAAGGAGGGTGAAAAGAAAGGGGATGTTAAGAAGATGCAGCCTTTCTCCTTTCTTGGTTTTGAGGGGTAAGTGGGAGCTAGGACCTTGGCCTGTCAGGCCATCACCAGCGTGTCTACTGCTTAAACTCTTCTGAAAGACAGGATAGCAATGGGTAGAAGGAGAAGGTTCTAGTGCATCATAAATGTCTGGGAGGAGTAAGCAGAGAGAGCAGCTTTTTTGGATGACAGACATGCTATGAGATTCAGAAGGGTTATAATAAGCCATCAGCATGTTGTCCATTAGAGCCATGATAGCAGCTCCCCCCCTTCCTGCTGGGAAGCTGAGCAGTTCCAAGTTCACATTTTCTCTTTACAGTGTGGACAAATTGGTGAGCTAGGTAGAGTATTGCTTTGGTCCACTGATATGCCTGGGAGAGAGGGCTGGAAAACGGGCTTCCTGTGTTGCAGTGTAGTGCATTGAGTCAGGCACACCTTTATCGTCCCCTTGGGAATGAGGAGATTTCTGGAGAAAATGTCTTCTGGGGTTTCTTTGCTTTCCTCAGGCTTGAGGCAGGAGCACAGCTTGAGGTGTGTTGAGAAAGCTGCAGTGACTTTGTCCTTCTGTTGTTTTCAGAAAAGCTGATGTTCAAGAATGCTCCCACTCCTCAGGAATTCAAGGAAGGGGATGATGCTGTGATTGTGTGTGATGTGGTCAGCTCACTGCCTCCTACCATCATCTGGAAGCACAAAGGCAGGGATGTTATCCTAAAAAAAGATGGTAAGGCACAAGAGGCGTCTTGGTGCTTGTCCGTTCAGGGGTCAAATGTCCGTCTCTCATCAGGGCTCAAATCAGGTTCATACAAGGGTTTCAGAAGAACAAAATGGTGGCGGTCACAAGGGAGGAGAGAAGCAATTTGTACCTAACACTAGGTCTTAGGATGTGAATTTAGTTACTCAAGGTGCTGTTGTTTGGCAGTGGCAGGGCAATAATGTTTCCACAGAAATGGCCATCGGGCTTTGATACTGGAATAAGCCAAGGAATGCTAGAAAAATTTTCAGATAAAAGAAGTGCCATCACACAGAGAAGCTGTGTGTTATGACACTCTCCAGTCTTCCTAAGGAAAAGGGGCTAAAAGCTTCTTGCAAGAACCTTTTGCTTTCTTTCAAAATGCTGCAGACTGTCATGCCCAGAGGGGCATTTTACTGGCAGAGGAGGCTTCAGAGTCCTGATTCCAGTTGAGCATTTGTGCCTCAGCTGTGTTTCCCACATCTGCTTGTTGCTGGCACAAGGGAGCTGTAGTAAGACTTGAACTCTACCACCCTTAGGCAAGAGGGGCAAGTTTCAAATTGCTTGTTGTCTGATACTAATTAGATGTAAATGTGTTTGTGTGTATATTTGTCTGTTTACCTCTCCGTGTGTACTTAAAGCACCAGAGCAGTTTGCCTGCTACCCACATCTGGTTTCTTTCTTGGCAATGTCAGATCCAGTTACAGCAGCATCTCCATTAAATGATGGGTGGGGTTATTTTATTATGCTAAGCCTAGTCTC
The DNA here is from genome assembly GCA_013401275.1 of Pandion haliaetus. Classification (NCBI taxonomy): domain Eukaryota; kingdom Metazoa; phylum Chordata; class Aves; order Accipitriformes; family Pandionidae; genus Pandion; species Pandion haliaetus. The sequence continues at coordinate 27,926 of VYZV01030696.1, read as the reverse complement.
AACCCAGAAAGGGCAAGAAGAGGAGAAGAACCTGTAACCTGCAGTGAGCTTTCCTTTTGTCTTTTCTAGTTCGATTCATAGTGCTGTCCAACAACTACCTGCAGATCCGGGGAATCAAGAAAACAGATGAAGGGATGTACCGCTGTGAGGGCCGGATCTTGGCTCGTGGGGAGATCAACTTCAAAGATATTCAGGTCATCGTAAATGGTGAGCAGCTTAGAGTGAGGCTAGTATGGGAGCAGGATATGTAGGACCTGCACTGCAGGCTGCTGATGGAAATGTTACTTTGGATTCACACTCACGATTTACCATCAACTTACTAATCTTTCTCTGCTGTGTCAAATAAAAATGTCCCTGAAAATGACTGAGTTTTTACCAGATGTTTACAGGAAATTGTCATGTCAAGAGAAACCTTAAGTGTCTCATGACTTAGAGTGAGGTGTTGATCTTGTTGGGACTGACAAGTGGGTTTGTCCACAATACTGATTTTCTGTGTGTCTCCCCACCCCCTGCCCTTCCTTCCCTGTGCTGATTGCCTTGGAGAGCTCATGCATCAAACCTGCTGACTGAAACCTGCACGTGATGGTATAAGGGTTTGAATTACTAGTGACATCTGTGTGCATTGCAGAGATTTACAGTGAGCCTTCCAGGGCTCACTCTTGCTCACATCTTCTGTCCTTTCTAACTTCAATGTGGATTCCTTCTCTTCTAGTACCTCCTTCTGTGCGTGCCAGGCAGAGCACCATGAATGCAACTGCCAACCTCAGCCAGTCTGTCACTTTAGCATGTGATGCTGATGGCTTTCCTGAGCCAACCATGACGTGGACAAAGTAAGATGCTGTGTGCAATATCCTGATTGTGTGTGAGCACGGATATTTTCACCAGGGCCTGGAAAACCAGGCTGGAGGGAAAGCAACATTTTAACTGGAATAAGATTAGTTCATTTTTCTCACAAGAGAAAAAAATGGCCTCATAATGGAATTGCAGTAAGCTTCTGTTGTGGGTTAACCCCGGTAGGCAGCTAAATACCACACAGCCACGCACTACACACCCCCTGAGTGGGATGGGGAAGAGAATCAGAAGGGAAACATCCAAAAACTCGTTGGTTGAGATAAAGACAGTTTAATAGATAAAGCTAAAGCTGTGCATGCAAGCAAAGCAAAATAAGGAATTAATTCGCTACTTCCCATAGGCAGGTAGGTGTTCAGCCGGGTCAGCTGTCCCAGCTGTATCCCCTCCCAACTTCTTGTGCGCCCCTGCCTACTCACTGGCAGGGCAGTGTGAGAAACAGAAAGCCCTTTGACGTTGTGTGTATACTGTTCAGCAATAGCTAAAACATCATTGTGTTATCAACGCTGTTTGGTCACAAACCCAAAACATAGCACCATATGAGCTACTGTAAAGAAAAGTAACTCTATCTCAGCCAAAACCAGTACAGCTTCCTGGAAAAACAAGAATAACAGTAAAACCAGCAATTTTTGACTGTCCCATTGCATCCTTTGTCAAGCTGCAAATACAGATGAAGCTTCATGCTGACCAGACCTGTCCCATGGGTCAGTTTGTTATCATCTGTTGCACTGGTGGGGAAACTTAGGCAAAAGTGGATGTTGTGACTTGGCATTTGTCATGCCAGGAGACCCACATCTGAAATCTTTCTCTTCATTTGTTCAGGTCTAAATTTTACTGTCAGGCAACAATACAGACTTGAGGTATACTGTTCTTGAAATTGTGTAGCCTTTGGTGAAGGTTATGAGGACAAGTTATAATGTTGAAAAAGCTGATGACAACTTGGAATACTGCCTTGAAATGCAAGGACGGAAGGCACCTTCAATGGTGTTTCTAGCTCTTGCATATAGGCTATGACGTGTGTCAGGAGGTGTGAAAGGTTCAGCTGCCAAGAGCCCTACCGCAGGAGGGACTAGGAATAGATTAAAATGTAGTTTTGCAGCCCATAGAGAAAGTAAAAGGTGGTGGTCCCTCTCAACCTGAGGAGTTTTAGTGTAGTAATGCGGTTCTAGCATTAACAAGCCTAAAACAAATAGACTTTGATTGCTTCTCCTCCCCAACACAGCCAGTGTGCTTTGTGCCCTGCAGGGATGGAGAGCCAATAGAAGAGGCTGATGATGAAGAGAAATACAGTTTTAACTACGATGGGTCTGAGCTCATTATCAAGAAGGTGGATAAGAGTGATGAAGCAGAATACATCTGCATTGCGGAGAACAAGGCTGGCGAGCAGGATGCCACCATTCATCTCAAAGTTTTTGGTAAACATGCTCTTACCGTCCTCCCCTTTCCAATCCAGTTGGCTATTGGTAGCTCACTAGTGGAAGCTGGAAGTAACCTACTTATCCCAGATAATGCCTGGTGTGGCTTATCCAGAGCTGCTGCTTTCCCAAGTAATGCTGTGCACTTCTGCCATCATGTTGGGCAAAACAGAGTCTGTGTACGTGTCTGAAACAGATGCCAGTTCCATTCTGCTTCCTTTCTGATAAAAGAAATTCAGTCCTGTGCAGGAGGTGGTGTGAGATTCACATGCTACTTGAAATATCTTCCAGGCCCAGAGGGTTGAATCCTAATCCAACCAAAGCTGCTATTAAAAGGGCTTTAGCACTTCAGTGGGACTTGCTATAACCTGGACAGGGAGGTGAACTCCACCCGACCACTGTGTGAACGACCTCAAACTTGCAGGAATGAATCAACAGCTTTCCTACCTTCCATGAATCTGGGAGTGTTAAGGAATATATTTCTCCCTGTCCCATCCCTCTGCAGCCACTTGACAAAGCTGCTTATGAAAAGGCTAATTTGGGGCAGAGAAAGCAGACAGGTGGAAGACTTAGCTGATAATTGCAGGGACTGATCATTTGTACACTGTTAAATGGGTTCTACTTCAGATATATCCACTTCTAGTCCTCTCTTACAAACCTCAGCTGTAAGCATGTGTAGAAAAGGTCTTCTAGTTCTGCAAGGAGGTACCCTCTTCTCAAATGTCACTCTGCTCCCTTTCCCACGTGGCAGTAAACTCGTGCCAATTCAAAAGCCTTTTTCCCCCAGTGTTGCTTGTTTCAAACATTGCTGTTGACAGGCAGGCTTCATTCTGAGCACCAACTGAACGAAGGTTGCTTTTTCTTTTCAGCAAAACCCAAAATCACCTATGTGGAGAATAAAACAGCCATGGAGCTGGAGGATCAGATTACACTGACCTGTGAGGCATCTGGGGACCCAATCCCTTCCATCACCTGGAGAACTTCCACCCGGAACATCAGCAATGAAGAGAAGGTATAACCCTTCCCAAAACCATAGTCTCATTTGCTGTGATCGGTGCAGCTTGTATCTGCCTGCCTCTGCTGATCCGGAATGCATGATAGCTGCATGCAGATGCACATGGAAATCATGGTGATTCCCCTCTCTGTAATGAGAACGCATGCAGTCCTGCACAGACTGTCTGCTAAAGGGTTAGCTCTACAGCTGAAATAATGCTATAGATGTCCTTTTGTACAAAGAGCCTTCTCGGTTTATGACAACTGAGCATATGCTTTTTAATTCCTGGTGGTATCACTCTGAGTTGCATCCACTTGAAAAGCAGTAGTTCCTGGACTCTTTTCAGAGGAGTTTCCAAAGGACCTACAGTTGCAGGAAGCTTGTGAAAGGGTTTTTCCCTTCAGTTTCCAAGCTGAGAGGTGGGAATGAGCACCCTGATTCCAGTGTTGTCCATGCTGTCATCATGATGATGATATGATCTGGGAGGGTGGCAGGTGGAGAGGTGTGGGGTATTATCTCCCAAAGATGCAGTGGACCAAAATGAGCCTGTTAATTCCTTCTTGCCTTTCTGTATTGTATTCTAATACTGCATGTATCTGAAGCACAAAAGCCTGGCTGCCTTTGTGTTCACCTGTTTTGTTGATCACATCAATACCATTTTGTTCTTAAAAGGCAAAAATAATTAGCAGTTTTTCTTTTAAAACAGAGTGTTTTCTTGGCTGCAATTCCCCTTAACTAGACAAGATTAGGATGTGCTGTATTACTGTAGATGTTTCCTAATAGTTGCATAAGGTGATCAGGAGGCATAGTTTAGAGCCAAAGACAGCCTAGACAAAAGTTGGAGTAAGGAGTTGTTGCTTGTTAATAACCTAATAAGAGGATGCTTCAAGGTTCAGCTAACTTGGACATACCGGACGGAGGTTCTGACTCAATATGAAGGCAGCAGTTGATAGACTATGAAAGTCTCAAAGTGACAGAGGTATCCACTGTCAGTCATCCACACAGCTGCCATTCCGCACTATAGCCTCCTAAATGAGTTTTTTTAATTGCCTCTGTGATGTCAGCTCTTCACCACATTGTTAATGTATAACTTATTAATTAGGGTGCCAAGGTTTTCCGGCCTATTCCCTGCAATGTTTAGAGAGAGATTTTCATTGCCTTCAAAACCTGTTGGCTTGGGCTCTCACTACAGCATGGCTGGGGGGACCTGTTTTGACAGGGTAAGGTTATTCATGGCCTTGTCCCTGTCTAGAAGAGTGGTGGGAGGAGCCAAGTGCTCTAGTGCTTCTAGCCCTAGAGTCTGGATCACAGCCACGGAAAAGAGCTTTGACAGGGAGAAGAATATAAAAACTGAAATAACACTAAATCAAGGAGAAGTCGGTAGGAGAGCCTGTTTGCTGAGAGTCCCATCTGTCCAGCCCAATTAAACTAACAAGATCTCAGTGGCAAAACTGCTAACCATTTTTGAGACTTGTGTATCCTGCTTGATGCTGTTAAGTTGGTCATCAATATTAAGGAAAATGTTAATACTCTGGTAGTTTCTTACAGAGATGGAGAGAAAATCAAAACTTGAGGTACTACCGTGTGTCTCATACTCGTTCAAACCTTCAGGGCAAAGATTTCTTTTTTATCGTATACCATGCACTTTCTAGGCAGGATTTTTTGTGTGTGTGTTTTGGTTTGGTTTTTACTTTTTCCTATTCTCTATCTTGTGCTGTAAGTTTAGGTGAATGGTACAGATGTCCAGAAAATCCTCAGGTCAAAATAACTCTGATAAACATTCTATTACATGTACAACCAAATGCATATATTCAGTTTACTATCCACTTACTGTCTCTGGGATAGCACAGGGAAATGGAAGGTCTTTGATATGGGACAAACAATACTATTTTTAAAATTATCAAGCCCTACTTTTGAATATGCTTTAGGTACTTGGATGCATCTGTCTTGCTACATGTTGTTCACTTTTGTAATCATATTTCAGTCCAGATTTTTAAAGATCTAGAGGTTCCTTAACTCCCATGAACATTTGGTACTTCAGAAAAACCTACCCAAACGCCCAAACAAACAAAAAAAACCCTCTCTGGCTTTGAGGTTTTTTCCCCCCTCAGTCTCTGTCTGAGAACAGAAACAGTCTGACGTGTGGACAAGGGACAGGAGGTGCTATAGCCCAAACACCTAGGTTGACAATGTCAACTATTTCAACATTCCCACACTTCCCTAAGAGACTTGTTGATACCCTAACATGCATGGCAAAAGATTCTCCTCTATGGCTATGCCTACATAGTGTGGCACCCCTTGGACAAGCAATCCTTTGATTTGATGGTGGTCTGCAAAGGTAAGTGATTGTGACTGTGCCCTAGCAAAATCAGATGATTGGCAATTGTATACCAACAGAGATGAGCAGACCAAATTTCCAGATACTGGCATGGTGGAAGCTTCCTCTTACTAGTGAACTGGTAGCTTGCCTTCTTCTGCCCTACAGAGAGTGCAAGTAAAGTAAAAATAATTAAAAAAAAATTGCTTATATGTGGTTTACTTTGGTTGTGAATGTAGGAACATGCTACTTAGGAGAAACGCTTGCCCTGTCAGTCTGAGATTCCTGTCTATCACTACTGCAGAACATAGCAGAACTAACAGGCCTGGGAAGTCATCAACATGATGATTTGAAATGGTTTGGCTTTATCTTTCCTCAGGTATATATTGCTGTGCCATTGTAGGGAGGAGGAATGCTTTCTCTTTGAATGATACCAGATGTAAAGCTGATCAAGCCAGTATGCCATATTCCTCATCACCTTCAGTATATTTCATGCCCTTTCAAGAGACATGTTTCTTCTATTCCTCTAGCGGAATAGTAACTGTGATTCAGTAAATACAGTTTTGATCTGTTGTGTATTGGTGTATAAAAGTTTTACAATGTTAGTGTAAACATGAGTGTGTTTCCTATCAGATTTTT